>JACDJE010002437.1:431955-452285 GCA_016647715.1 Pavo muticus
AAAAAAGTCCAAAACAAAACAAAACTCTCTCTCTTTTCTCTGCTACAGTTTTTGCTGCCACCCTTCAGGCAGTATGAGCAGCCATGTGTCCCCACAGAATCAAGATTAACTAAGATTGAAAAACTAATCTTGAAAACAAGCAACAACAACAAAACAAAGAGATCTGACTCACTTGATTTCAAGAGAGGATATGCAGGAATGAGAAGAAGAAAAAGCTCTTGTCAGAAGCAGCCAGAGTTAATTTACCTTAAGTCAAATGTTAAATTATGGAATCTTAGAATTGTAGAGATCAGAAAGGATCTCTGGAGATCATATAATCCAACTCCTTTGCTAAAGCAGGTTCCAAAGCAAATTTGTGAATATCTCCAGAGGAAGAGACTCCACGACCTCTCTGAGCAGCTTGTTCCAGTGCTCTGTCATCCTCAAAGTAGAGCTTTTTGCTATGTATGGAATTTCCTGTGTCCCAGTTTATGCCCATTACTGCTTGTTCTGTCACCGGGCACTATTGAAAAGAGCCTGGCCCCATCCACTTGACTCTCATCCATTAGATATTTATAAGTATTGATAAGATTCCTGCTCAGACTCCTCCAGGATAAACAGTTTCAGGTCTCTCAGTCTTTCAAAGAATCATAAAATCATAGAATGACTTGGGTTGGAAGGGACCTCAAGGGTCAGTGACATAGACGACAGCATCAAGTGCACCCTCAGAAAGTTTGCAGATGACACCAAGCTGAGCAGTGCAGTTGATACACTGGAGGGAAGGGAAGCCATCCAGAGAGACCTGGACAGGCTGGAGAAGTGGGCCCATGAAAACCTAATGAGGTTCAACAAGGCCAACTGCAAGGTGATGCACTTGGGCTAGGGCAATCCCAGGTATTTATAAAAACTGGGGGAGGAACCCCTTGAGAGCAGCCCTGCAGAGAAGGGCTTGGGGGTCCTGGTAAATGAGAAGCTGGACATGAGCCAGCAGTGTGAGCTTGCAGCCTGAAAGGCCAACTATGTTCTGGGCTCCATCAGAAGAGGAGTGGCCAGCAGGGAGAGGGAGGTGATGAAGGTTGTGGATAGCCCATTCCTGGAGGCATTCAAGGCCAGGCTGGATGTGGCTCTAGGCAGCCTGGTCTAGTGGTTGACGACCCTGCACAAAGCAGGGGGGTTGAAACTAGATGATCATTGTGGTCCTTTTCAACCCAGGCCATTCTGTGATTCTATCATCATCAAGCTCCAACCCTCCTGTTGCAGGCAGGGCCACCAACCTCAATATCTAATACTAGACCAGGCTGCCAAGGGCCCCATCCAACCTGGCCTTGAGCACCTCCAGGGACAGGTCATCCACAACCTCTCTGGGCAGCCTGTTCCAGCACCTCACCACTCTCATAAGAAAGAACTTCCCCCTGATATCCAACATAAATCTTCCCTTCTTCAACTTAAAACCATTTCCCCTTGTCCTACCATTATTTACCCTTGTAAAGAGTTGCCTCCCCTCCTGTTTGTAGGCTTCTCCAGGCCCCTAATCATCTCTGTGGCACTCACTGCACTCTCTCTAGAAGTTTCCTGTGTTTCTTGAGCTGAGGAGACCTGAACACAGTACTCCAGATGAAATTTACCCTTTTTTTCCTCCACAAAATATCTCTGATATCTCAGAGTTTTTTCAAATTTAATTAAGACTCGGGAAACAATTCATTAATACTTGGACTAACTTGAATGGAAAATTATCTAAGCTATATAACTAAGTATATACTGAAGAGCTACCTAAAAGGAACATGTAGGCCTAATATTTCAAAAGAGATAAACTCTGGCAATCAACATTAGACACATAAATTAGAATAGTTATACACCAGGAAAATGAAAGGGAAGGGAGTGGAAGAGAAGGGTAGAAAAGGAAAATATGAGGATGTAATTTAGATTATATACATTCTAGTAAATTGCACTATCAATGTTTTTGACCTAGATTCCTGTCACTCTTTTCTGATGAAACTATTAGATCTGAAACAAATACTGATAAAGCTACATGCACATGATAAATGCCTAAAATCAGTGGTGATGGTCCTGAACATTGAGCTATAGAGGTGGTCTTTCTAATCTGCCTCTTAGTCATTCTTCTTATTCCAGAGCTGTGAACAGAAGTTTGAACTCTAGTATGAACAGCTAAATAGTTTTGCCCCTGTCTAGTGACCTATGTCCTCAGATCTGTCATGCAGTCACACTCTGCCATCTGATTGCAGACAGCAAAGAGTAGCATCCAGACAAAATTTCTAGTCAGGGCCAAGCTATGCAAAGACAAATCAAATCCATCAATATCCATTTTTATCTGAACAGCAAACTGGTATGATTTACACAAGCCAATGTAATGCTCACAACCATAATAAATTAACCATGCAAATTATTACATTATGTTCATGTATCAATCCTCTTTATAAACAACCAATCTGTCATACAAACCATGAGCTTCTTAACTTTAATTGACCTGTCATAAGCCATTAGATTTCACACACTGGCAGTAGCAGAATGTCATGGACTGATCAGATCATGAATTCCACTTTTCTCCAAGCCAGTTGTTATCAAAAGGGTCTCAGACATGACAAAGGTCAAAAGACAGCACTTTCCAAGGATGATAAAACCATATATAGGCACCTATATTAATCTATCAACTTTTTCAAAAAAATTCCATACATTCTGCAGATTTGACTGATTTAGTTTGACCTTCTTGTATAACTGTCAACTATAATACTACAAGCTGTAGTATTATAAATTTTTTCAAAAGCAAAGCTATTTTGTAACAAAATATGGCTTTAGTACACCAAATTAGATAAGAACATCGATCTTATTTTCTAAGCAGCATACTTGCATACTACACACAGATATTAAAAATTAATAAAACAACATATTTAGTTGTAATGCATTTTTTCAATGCATTTATTTTATCTGTTTTATTCACAGCAATTCTAACATACACAGTAAAGAATAAATACTCAGAACTGAGAATAAAGATTAACTGTTAAAATGATATATTCCAATAACAACCGGGTATACAACAGTTAAAAACAATTCATTCAAGTATGGAAATAACAGTTACTAAAACAAATAACAGGAGGTGCTTTCTGGGAGAGCACCCTACTCCTTGTCACTCATAGAAAAATTCTTATCCCTAGCCACAAGTAGGGAACTACAGATGTTCTTCCGGAAGATCTTTGCAGAGCTATTTGTATAGGAAATACACATTTATTTTGCAATAGTTTATAATACAGCCCAGAACATTACCAGAACAGCAATCAAATTGGTAAGATCATACCCCATTTTCCTTGCTACTTAGTGCTGATGAATACAGCTGTAGCAAAGAGATACTTGTTCCAAAACACTTTGCAGTATTGTATAGGTGAATATGGCTTGTTAAAGCAAGAAGACACCATTCTCAAAAGGCCTTAGCAACCTTTACAGATGAATAAGGAAATGATAATGTTGTGATGTGCAAATATCCATAGTCTCAGAAATAATTTTGTTAAGTACAATGAGAAAAAAAGACACTGAATATCCACTGTAATCAACAGCTTAAGTGTATCATACACCTACAGACATCAGCTGTATTTAAATTTTCCACTATATAACGATCATTTTTTCACGTGTGAAATTTTTTCTTTTCCAATTAAAAAAATAAATAAATAAGTGAAAGGAAAATCTTTTGTAATAGTGAATAAGCAGAGAGTCATTTTAACCATCAGTTCATTTCTTTTCACACACACACACACACAAAAAAAAGTAAAAATTGTTCATGGGACCACATAGTTTTTCTCTGCCTCTACAAACATATATAACAGAAAAATAAAGTTTTATTTAAAATCCAGGTAGCAAATACATTATACAATCTAGTAGAAATCTTCTGAAAGTCATGCACCTTAGAAAATATTTCAAATTTTTTTCATTATCAGTGAAAATGTATGTCTGAACTAAAACAAAAGTAGAAACACTCAGGAGTAAAAAGTGGTTCATACTCTGTTCTGTGTAGCCTATATATTTACTATTGAGGCCACTGTTGAAATAGTGATCAGACGATGAATTTATATTAAATCATTTTTCTTTCCTCATCTTTCTCTGCAGAAGTGTATGTATATACTAAAAGTGGGATTTTTTATTTCTTTGCCTGCAAATTTATTTTTGTAAATGCCTTACTTCCATGAGAGCTGTGGGCTAACCATTTTACTGTGTTAAATCACTACTACATCTGACTCTAAGATAGAACCCCTCAGGGACTGAAACCCTTTTAACATTTTGGCTATCTGCAAACATAGACATAGATCACTTAGGTTCTGTGTAAAGAGGAAAAAGTTGTTAAGATTTAGTAGGTGGCTCTGTGGAGGAAAATCCTATCTCACTCAACTGCTTGTACTCTATGAGTGTTGCTTTGGTATCAGCACACATTCATCAACTTCACTAATGACCAGAAGTAAACAGTATGCAACAAAATCTCCAAGCAGACAAATGATTATAACAGCCCTCTGGGAGCTCCACATCTTATATTAATGACAAGGTATATGCACAGGACCTTATAAAATTGAGTGAACAAATGAAAAAGTAGTGAATCATTTTTCTTGAGTTTCAAATGTAATATAATACATCTAGGAGATAATAATCAGAAACCATACTGCAGACAATGCTAGAGTTGGAACTAGCAGTTGCAAATCAAGAAGAAAAATACTGAGAATACTCCTGGCAGTTCTCTGAAATCATTGCTTTAAACTACAGTTTAAAAAAAAAAAAAAAAAAAAAAAGCTAATATATTTCATTAAAAATCATATGAGGAGCAGAGGCAAGATATTACTTTGATACATATAAAAACTTTGTAAGACTCCATAGTGGGCACTATGTGCAGATCTTAAGATCTCAACAAATACAAAGCAGAGTTAGAGGCAGTACCATTGTAGTGGTGGGACAACTGTCTCATGAGGAGACACTGAAATGACTATAACTTTTCAGGTAAGACTCAGTTTTACAAAGTCATATGGTGGGATGAAGGATGAAATAAGATGAAAAGAAATTCGCTGATCTCTGCATGCCTCCATATTCAAACTAAATGGAATTCACTGAAACTAATAAGAGATCAATATTCCATTTTAAAATTGAAAGAAGGGAAGGGAAAGGGAAAGGGAAAGGGAAAGGGAAAGGGAAAGGGAAAGGGAAAGGGAAAGGGAAAAGGGAAGGGAAAGGGAAAGGGAAAGAGGAAGGCTAGATTACTAATTTTCAAAATGTGGATAAAGAGATGAAAGTAAAAGCTATTTTTTTTTAGCTAATTCTTCCTTCTCTCTTTCTACCTTTGCTATTGATAATTATATTAGTTTATATTCTCATTGAACCTTCAATCCAAGATTTATCTCTTTTATATTTAAAATATATTTTGCGTACAACCAAGAGCCATTCCACAAATACTTATGATTTTCTAGTGCTTCTAATTTTTTCCCCTACCTCCTTATCCAGAGAGACATCGGAGGAAATAAACATACAAAGAAACCCTTAAAGATTTATAACCGTAAAGATACCTACATTGTTTCTCTGTTATGTCTTTTCCTGCATTTCAGGACATGATTCAAGATAGAAAATACACATTAATCTCATATCTAAATTCAAACTTTATGTTCGCAAGCACTGGAATCTGAGTTACTGTAGCTATTTCAGATACCACTGTGTGTTTGTTAACTTTTGTCAGACGTTGACTTTTTAATGACAGCATCATATATTTCAGAGAACAAGTTAAACTTTAAAAAGTCACATTGGGAATCTATTTTTCATTTCCCATTATTTGAAGGGTTAAAATTTAAGATATGTTTTTGGAAGATTATAAAGATGATGTTCTAACAGCGTAGCAGAAGTAACCCATAAATTTAATAACAGGCTTTGGAACATTGTAGACAAATGTTGACTGATTCCTGTTGACTTATGCCTGTTGCTGACAAACCTACTTTACAAATATTTGAAAAAAGCAGCTGTCTGCCGTAAGAGATTAGAAGAATTTTTGTCTGCAATATAAAGACCCTACAGGAACAACACCCAGAAGGCAATGTTGAAGTTGAAATTGATGTTATTATGATCGTTATTTTTAGTTTCTAAGTCCATCTTGGAGAAACCAGATAAAATTGAACTAATGCATTGTGTTCTGGATCTGTTCATAACAGAGAAAGGAATACCTTTCATTTCAGAGACCATTAGTGGAATTTCACTAATAGCCATAAGCTTGGATTTCTCATACGTCTCAGTTGTATTAAAAGCTAGGATATTTATAGAAAAGAACAGGTGAGTAAGAAAGGCAATTTTTGGTAGTATGAGTTACGCATATGAAATGTTGAGGTTTAAGTCATTAAAATCTCATTGATAATAACAAAACAAAAATCATTTTGCAACACCTCTTTGTACTGAATTTCATATACAATTTTAACTGATGACCAAGAATTATTCTTTATCTAGAATATTTGGGGAAGCTATATGAGAAAAATGATTTGTCGTACTTACTTCTCATGTATATCGTGTACATGTACATGTCTTAAGCCCCACCTAACAGAAAAACACCGTTGTCCTTACCACTGTAAACAAAGTCTAAATAGATAGCAGTGGTTTATCAACAAACTTTTCCTGCATCACTCTGTTTTCTGAAATATGGCTTACAACAGATATGATGGCAGCCCTCATCTCCACTCAAAATCGCCGTAGCTGCTCTGAACAGATTCTTGTCCACATAACCTGAGAGAAGTTTTTTTTCATAAAATAAACACTTTGGTTATTTCATTAATCTGCAGATTTGCAGTTTGTTTAAATTACTCGTAGTAAAAATTGCAGTAAAACAACATGAACTCCTGTTATACTTCTGCAGAGATTGTTTCTGTCTCATGTCATAATGCATGATAGCATTTAATTTACAATCTTCCAAAGTTATTTTTTTCATAACTGAATATACAATATCTGCTCCAAAACTAGTGCCTCCTATTTTATTACATTGGCCCATGACATCAGAGGCAGATGTTGGTGGTATGGCAGTGGAAGTTGAACCTTCTCAGCAATATTCCTTTACATTTTGTTGCCGTGTGACAGATGGCAGCAGAAGGACAGTCTCAGAAAGTTGTGTCTGACATGGAAATGAGTATGAATGAGTATGAAGCAAAGGTGTATCACTGAATCACTGAAACAAACAAACATTGGCATCCACCAATGATTTCTGAACATTTCTGAAGACCACACAATGGATTTGAGCACAACGAGGTGATTGGTTGTTCATTCCAGCTGTTGTGACAGCTATGTGGTATCTGTTGTGGTTTCCATGGAAACAAATTGGAAATATTACTTTCAGAGCAGAATTAACTACTACAGTATTGTTGGTTAACATGGAAGAAAAAAAAAAATTGTGTGTGGGGGGGGAATTTATATTGATGCAGCTTTGAGGCACAGCAAAATTTAATTTCCAGTAGATAACGTATATCCGTATGTATTCATCTGGAAAAGCATCTCTAGCCTCAGCTGACAGCACAAATCATACCAAATATGCTGACTTTTCAACTTCTTATCACCAGAAATAACAGTGAACTTTTCTTGTCATCAACATAAATAAGTAAATAAATAAATAAAGTAAAAAAATAAACTGATAAAGAAACACAACTAACCTGGAGATGCCAGTCCCACATCCCAACAGACACAGTCATACTTTGGTGTCCTAGCTTCAGTTTGTTTTGAACTTGTTGATACAATTCAAGTCCCTGAGGTTTGTGAACCAAGTTCCCTCTTAGGAGAATCATTTTTCTTCACACATTAGCTGAGAGTTTATGGTATCAGTATAAGATATTATTGTAGTCCAAATCCCAGCCCACAAGAACAACTTCATGCTCCAGATGCAGAGGCTTAATTCACCAGCTCTGAACAAGACTTATCTCTGAATATTAAATAAATTTATATTCTGTAACTAGTTGATACATTTTGTAAAGTCCCAATATTTGAGCTAATCCTTAAAAAGAGGAAATCAGTATATTATACCTTAGATTACACTATTATAGTGCAGTACAGTATGGAACACCAGAACTTATAACCTCCTTAAATTCAGCTTTCATGAGTTTTTCTAGTTAGTTCCTCCTAGTTTCCTTATATAGTTCTTCACCTGTGGGTCTGCTTGCAAACCTCATAGGAAAGGACACAGAGATAGCCATACTGCATCACTGCCTTGTCACCATCAGCTATATAAGGTCCCTCATCCAAGAGGCTGAAATAGACTTCCTATTTGTTTCCCTATTACACGTTAGGGCTTGCTGCCTGAAATCTGAGCTGGTACTAATTCTGACATACTTTTGTTATGGGAGTAGTATGTTCTTGAAGAAAATCTCAGGTAAACTGATTTTTATCATCCAATACTGCCTTTCAAATGGGAAAAGTAAATAAAAAATAGATAATTACTTTATGGAAAGTCACGCTTCCGTGACAGCTTTGCAGATTGTAAAACAAAAATGTTTTGGATGTGGGATAAAAACTGGAGAGAGACCCCATATAGTAAAACTGTTAGAACCGTACTGCCGTATGTTTTTCTTCCACCCTAGCCTGATCACTGCAGACAATTAACATGTATCAGTACATGAGGGGACAGCCCTGGGCCAGCCTTCTATATCTTCTGACTTCTAAATTGAGGCCAGCAGGTGCTATCTGCAGGTATGATTTGGCAACTCTGGACACATTTATGTGACAAAAGCTCACATTCATTTAATATACACTGAAAAACTTCATTTTGTTAAGATCAATCCTTTTTGTCAGACCATCCCATCAAATACTGATGATACATTTTACACAAATCAAAGGAACATAGTTTTTCTGCCTCAGAACTTCTCTGTGAATCAAGACAAGTCTTCGCAAACAAGGAGACTGGGAGATCCATTTGGAATTTGTTCCAAAACAAAATATTAATATGTAACATGTAACGTAATAGAATGATTTTTTTCTGAAACCAGATAACACTTTTTCAGTTATGAAAAAAATATATATGATAATAAGCAGTTGAGTAAAGTTCTGTTTAACAACTCTGGTAGACTGAGGATGAGATGTTAAAATGCTATAGATCATTTTAAAAGATGGAAACTCAAAAGAAAAAGCTGAAACTTTTTAGAGTTGTCACTGTAAAGCATTTGCATTCAAAATTAATCAAGTGGAAATAATAAATAAACATGTTCTGACGTTTTATCTTCTTCCTTCTTTCCTTTTTCTGTACGCATTATTTCTAGTTTATGTACTTTGGTTTAAGAGCTGCCTGTTTTTGTATATCTCTCTATATATGTCTCAGTTTCAAGCCAGTGAGAGCTGGATAGATCTTCACAGGAAAGTTAAGAGACAATACTGGTGAATGTGAATAGAGGAATAAATGAAGGAATTAGGTAAAAGTTTTTCTCTAAATATTTTTTCATTAGTAAATTAAATAAAAATGAACTTCATATGGCTATACAATTTACAGTATTCATGGAGGAAGCATAACTCCTCAAAAGGTTTAGCTATGTGCTCATGTTTTGATGTCAGACTGTGGATATTTCTCTTTTAACTTCAGTCAATGAAATGATAATCTCGATGTTCCCTCTACAGTAAAGGAAATAAGACAAATACTTCCAGAGGATCTCTAGAGTTTAAAGACCATATTAAAAGTTGGCAACATGCTGTAAAATTGTTTCACTTAAGCAGTCTATGCAACTGCAAAGACTATTTGGGATAAAGAACTTGAACTTCTGGCCACGCTTTTTATAATGCACCCCAGGGCACACCACTGGCTCATGGACAACCCACTGTCCACTGGAACACCCAGGTCCTTCTCTGCAGATCTCATGTCCAGCAAGTCATCCCCTAACCTGTACTGATGCATGTGGTTATTCTTCCCCAGCTGCAAGACTCTACAGTTGCTCTTGTTAAACCTCATCAGGTTCCTCTCTGCCCAGCTCTCCAGTCTGTCCAGGTCTTGTTGAATGGTAGCACAGCCTTCAGGTGTGTCAGCCACTCCTCCCAGCTTTGTATCATCAGCAAACTTTCTGATCTTCAACCAGGTCATTGATAAAGATGTTGAACAAGACCAGATCCAGCACTGGGTACCCCTGGAGAACACCACTAGTTACAGGCCCCTGAGCTCTTCCAGTCAGACAGTTCTCAATCCACCTCATTGTCCACTCATCTATCCTGCACTTTCCCAAGCTTCATAACATGAAGTATTGAATTACAAATTTTATGACTGTAACATATATAAGTGTAGCTGTGACTTGAAAGTGATTGCTTGCAAATATTTTTAAGGTGGCTGAAAATCATTCCAGTATTAAAAATGACTGGGTATATTTCAGCCTTCTTTTTTTGACATAAATGTTTTTTTCTCCAAAATAGAAGAGAAAATGAGAAGTCTACACAGCACAAAAAACCCAAGAGAAAAATATCAGCTACTGGGAGTTAATTAAACAGCCAAACGTAAAAATGAAAGAGAAACAGAAACCCCAACCAAAATCCTTTTAACCAATTAGATATATAACCAAGATAAACAAGGAGCTGCAGTAAAGCAACACAAAGAAATACAGATCATCAGGATTGTTTTTGTCATATCTTAAAGACAGAGCATCAAGCCATTTATGACCACAGTGCAGGACCAGTAAAATCCTTGTGCCTCATGGATCGTGCTTCCAAGAGCTCCTTGAAGGACTTTAGAGCAAATTACTAGTCACTCCAGCTAATGTAGCTCATGATCCTCTATGGTGTAACTTGTCAAATATCAATGGAACCAAATTCTAATCCTGCTGCTGTACTGTCACTATTTCTATTATGTTGCAGAAGTCATAAGTAAGGACAGTAATGTTTCTATTTATATATTTTTATATTTTCTTTTAACTCTTTTTTGGGTGTAGGTAGGTGATTATTTGCCTGCAAGAGGTTTGATGTATGTATTATCAGAGAATAACAGACTTTGAACAAGATGAGAGCTCACTGATCCACATTTTGCACTCTGCAACATTTTCCATAGCTTCTTATTAGAACTCAGTGAAAATTGTGTAAAATATTTATAAAATTTAATAAAACATCTCAAAATCCATCTTATGGTCCAGCCTCCCACCTTCCCCATTAAAAATATCTAATTGTCAAGAGACAATTAGAGATTTCTTTCAGCCCATACTATATACACCTTATATAGGGTTTTTTATTTTTCTTCTGTGGCAAAGTCACCAATTTATAGATATCACTGTGTATTTTGCTTTGAGAATTATTTCCTCTCTAGAATAAATTTTAAGGTATAAAATGCTGATGTCACTATAAAGCATGAAAGATATAGCAGATTTGGGAAAAAAATCCAAAGTGCTTCAAACTGACTTTTTTGCCAAGCTCAGGCTTTTTTACCTGAAGCTTTCAGCTCTCTAAAAAAACAGAGTCATCTTTGAAGATAATGCAGGTGTCATCTGAAAATATTAGATGTGCGATTGGAATGCAAGATGTCAGTTCTTTTCATCAAAAAAGAGGGAAAAAAAAAACCTTTCAAAAGCTGTTGTTTAATGATTATGCAGCCATTTATGATCTAGAAACGTAATTTTAAAGTGTGGAGTTTTTTTATCAATACAATATAATGCATATTTCAATTTTTACAAGTACTTTTTTTAGGGAATAATTTCAAAAAGCAATCAGCAAAACTATATGAACTATATGAAACAGATGTATAAACTCTATCATTAGCAATAAAAGGGATGCCAAGTAGGTGTTTCCTGAGAGAAAAGATGGTCTGCGGGATTTCAGTACTTTCACTGTAAGTCACAAAGACAGATTTCTGATCTGATGATAAGCTGCAGAAAACTGACCCAGAATATGAGAAAAACCTGGGATTCATTTTCAAGCAAGAACAGACTTTCTCAGTTCCATAGGTTCTGTATACATGAAATCACTAAATAAATGTAAGAACTTAGATCAGGTGTCCTGTTTGGGCCAGCTACTTTTTTTCTGGTATTGCTAAGCCTGAGATACTTGTCTGATGTCTAATGCCTCCAGCAATAAAATCTATGGGTGCTACAGTGTTCTAGCTTCAATTAAATCTTGAATGATAAAATTATTGAGGTACATTTTAAAAGCTTATGAGAAGTAGTTTATTTCCACAAAACTGTCAAAAATGTTCATCTTCTATTGCACAGTGAACCTGTGCACAGTAAACGAACATTTGGGAAAAGGAAGCATCTGACCGGAAAAGCTTGTACTTGTGGACTATGGCCCAAACATAGCCTGATGAAGAAGGGGAGAGATCGTGCATGAGCAGAGAGCAGGATGGGGCATAGGTCCTGTAACTGTCCTCTGGTTGATACTGAGAACTGCCGCCAGCCATGCAGACCAAATAAGGCCATAGCTGTGCCTCTGTCACTCCCCTTGCCTCACTTATGCCTAAGAATGTGCAGCCTAGTACTCACATCAAGGGTCTGAGCTATGACTGGATGCCAAAGAGAAGAGAAAATCCCGCCTTTGGAAAAAAAGACCATAAAACCGTGTGATGATTAACATACAAAAAATCCCACACATTTTTTGAGAACTGAAAGCAAGGTCTTAAGGAACCACCAGAAGCTTCTCTGCTTTTCTGCAAAGTAATGCGTTTTTCTTATATCTACTTTTATCTCAGTCTGCATACCTTGTTACAGTTCATCCCCCCTTGTTTAACATGGCAAACCACACATCAAGTCAGGACGTTGGAGGACAGTTTTCAGAGATATCCCCAAGTGGGAGACCTCCCCACGTGTCTGGGGTGGAACATTTGTTCTTTTTTTAAACTTTATTATCAATAACAGAGAAATACAGGATTTTTCTTACAATCTATTTGAGTTTAAAATTAGAAAATCGCGTCTTTTATAGTTCAGCAACTAGTCAATCAGTGAAGTGACACTATCATAAAAAGCAAAAGAGTAAAATTTGAATTGCAAAATGAAGAAGCTTCAGTCAGAAGGTTTAAATGATATATTTTTGTTTGTTTGCTTGTTTTCATCTGTCCTTAAGTTTTTGGAGATTAAAAAAATAAAAACACAAACAATCAAACAACAACAAAATCAATCAAACAAACAACAACAACAAAAAAACAAACAAAAAAATGTACTCCAATTATTCATTCAAGCGGGCAAAACCTCAAATTTATTATTCTGAGATTCTTAAGACATCAATGATGCCTATTCAGATCTAGAAGACGTAAAAAAGAGGCAGTGGAGAGATTATATCCTTTCTACCAGATACAAACCAGAAAGGACAGCCAGAACATCTAAAATGAAAATAAGACTGGTCAACTGAATCATGGCCTTGGTATGATGTGACTAACCCTAGAGTTCAGACATTCCACTAAAATGAAGGTATCTAAACCAGGGGCTGGAATCTCATCTCTAGCAGCTGGTAGCTGCTGTATTATTCTATAATATAGAATATACTGTTGGGATAAAACCTTCATTGGTTATAAAACAATGTGAATTTATTTGCCCCCACTTGAATATCTTCTCCCCAAGCTGAATTTCACCCTTTGCAACATTATCTGAATATCTCTAACACAATTCTCCTCTTGTAAAATATTGAGGAACTGAGCAAAAACAGTCCTGGAACACTCCATATATCATATAAGTGCAAAAGATTATGAGCAGATGCAGTTCTTAAATCACACTGTATTTAGATGAAGCTCAGTTGTAGAAGAGAAAATAGTGTAAGAGTGTCTTTATTATTTTCTGCCTCTCTATTTCACCGAAACCTTGTTTGTCATTTATAAGCTTCCATCAGTCCACGTCAAACCTCTGAGCAACTATTTTCTCTCATTTGCCTTTCTCTAACCTTTCTCTCTTCAGTAGAAAGAGTCTTTACACATTCCCATACGTAGGGACTTCCAGTGTGCTTAATCCGACTAAAGAAGAACAGGGAGAATCGAACAATTCCTCTCTTATACTCTGTTACACAATGCATGATATTTTAGCCTCAAACAATTTTTTCCTACTAACCTTGTAGATGATGAATAATTTTTACTTTATTTTTGGTATTACTCCTTTTAGCAATAAAAAGTGTCTTATTCATAGAGTTATAGAATGGTTTGGGTTGAAAGGGACCTTTAAGATCTGGTTCCAACCCCCATTATGTTTGGGTTGGAAGGGACCTTTAAGATCTGGTTCCAACCCCCATTATAGGTAGAGATACCTCCCACTAGAACAGGTTGCTCAAAGTCCCATTCATCCTGGCCCTGAATGCTTCCAGGGAGGAGGCACTCAAAACCTCACAGGGCAATTGGTTCCAGTGTCTCACCACCCTCACAGTAAAGAATTTCTTCCTGATATCTAGTCTAAATCTACCCTCTTCCAATTTAAAACTATTTCCCCTCATCCTGTCACTACATGCCCTTATAAATAGTCCCTCCCCAGTTTTCCTATAGGCCCCCTTCAGGTACTGGAAGGCTGCTATAACATCTCCTCAGAGCCTTTTCTTCTCACCGGTTCATAAGGCTGATCATGATAGAACAGTAGAAACATATGACAGAGATTTTCTAAACCAAAAAGCACTGTATAATCATGTTTTATGTTAAAGGAGAATTTCCAGAGAAAAATCATAGTATAGCATCCAAAATCTGAATGTGGATTGAAAATTTTATCTTCATAGACTTTCTTTGTAGACATCAGAGTATGAATGAAGAAGTTGACTCACAGCTTGCACTGGAGTAGAGATGAATTCCTGTAACAACTGAAAGAAAAGCCATTCAAATGTATGTTAGCATTTCTCAGATTTCAAAAGAACAGATGTGCTAAAATGGAGATGAAAATATTACTGATTCAAAATTCAACTTCGTTCAAAGACTGTCTAATCTGATTTATTAACCAGATTTTTTTCACATATTCTAAATAATTTAATACAATTATTCATAGTTGACTGTCATGTTGGATACACCCATCATGTAGACATTCTCTAGTAAAGATGATGTGGGCGCCTTGGTAAAGCTTAACAAATTCTTGTAACATGCATCTACATTTTTCTACAGATGTATATCCTGAAAATAGTGTAAGAGTGCCCTAATTATTTTCTGCCTCTCTATTTCACCAAAATCTTGTTTGTCATTTATAAAAGTGTTTTTGTTTTTTGTTTTTTGTTTTTTTTTTTTCTGTTAAAGATGTCTATTTGGACAGATAATTGTACCTCATGTTTTCAGCTTCTTTTGGAAGACTTAACTGTAAAATGGAAAGTATTAAATGGCTTCTAGTCATAGACTCATATAATGTCTTAGGTTGGAAGGTGCCTTAAAGATTACCTAGTTCTTTGTCAGTCTCATATCACATGAGATCATCAGTCATATCTAATCTTTCTTACACTTCATAACCAGGTCTTGTGGTTTGGGTTTGCAATGCTTTTTTTGTTCGTGTATATATATTAACCTGTGAGATTTTTATACAGTGAATCTGACTCACTCTTCATCTTTTAAACAATAGTAATAATGAAAATGGAAAAATAGATGGTAAGTATAAGATAGTAGGCTTACAATTATAAAAGTACATTATTTTCTGAATTTATGAAAATTATTCATTCAGCCTCTGTAAGGCAACATTGGGTTGGAAGGTACTAATTTTATCATGCTAATAATTAAATGTGTGATATAATCCTGTACTGCACCTTGAAAGAGATGGCAGAGTAGGTGGACATGTAGGCATGGCAGACGTGCCAATAACAGTGCAGCATCTGGGATAAATATTTTAGTAATTGTGAAATGATACAGCTTGCAGTGTGAAAAGACAGCCTTTTCTACCTCCTTGTTCATGGCTAATCCTCAAAGGAAAATCTGCAATGTGAACCTCTTGGCATTTCCCTAATTCTCTCATCACTGGAGAATAAAACATGCCCAGGAACTTGGCATTATCCATTATCCAGAAGGTGTATAGTTTCTATAAATTCCATGGTAGTTGCACTTTTTGTGGAATTATAAATCCATATAAATCACTTTCACCTCTCATTGTGGCAGGAACAGGTGACGTTGAGATAAACTGCCAGCACTGCTACTTGCAATTGAAATCCAACATTACAACCATTCAGTAGGCACTATTTTGAAAACAAAAACAAAAATGCGAGAATAGATATAGAAAACTAAAAATTCTCATGAATATTTGACTTCAAAATAAAATAAAATTATTAGAATTTTTAAATTTCTTTTTATTATACTTCTTGTTTTTCTTTTCAGAAAGTAAGAATAGTTGTACTTGGGTAGGAAAATAGCAAGTATGAGAATATAAGCTGTATAGTTCTCTGTTGTTTTTTTTCCACAATAAGCAATTTTCTTGTAATAAGTGCTTTTATTTTTGTCACTTAAGTATGTGAAATGGTGAGACATTAATTTATAACTTCAGCAAATGTTTTACAGTTTTGAATGACTTGCTACTTCTGTTTCAGAATATAGCATACCCTTTATATTTCTTGTAATACCACTGCTGGCATTTTAAATACAGATAGGGAAGCTGGCTTATAGAGCCCCATGTTAAAAGAGTATGTTTTTGTATGTATATAATGCTGATGCTGATTGAAAGAGCTTAATCCATGATTCCTTTAGCAAGATTCTATAACTGAATAATCTGAAAAATTATACACTTAAACCACACGTGAAAGATTTTCTGAGGTTAGATAATACAATATTTCTGTAGTTATACCCTTTCATTTAGTGTTATTTATTTCTAGAAACAGCAACAGCAAAAAAATTGCCTCCATTCAGTCATTTAAATGGTTTCTCTTAAAATATTTTTGTAAATTCTAGCTTCTAATAAACGTAAGGCAGTATTGTGCCTTTATGAAGAAGAAAAGTTCATAACTAAGAATTTTTTTTTCCAGTGAAAAAGAAAGGATTCTGTGAAATATCAAGTAATCAAATGAATGTCTGCACTTATTTGCAGGATTTAAATATAAAAAATGCAGATATCTTTAGACAAGTTTGCAAAAGTCAAATTGACTTAGGAGTTTGGAGGCCAATTCATATTATTATGAATTACATGTCAGAAATAAATGCTGGGAAGTTTGTTTCTGGTATCCTTTTTGGTTATGTGATCTTTTGCATCATTGTTTTATATATTAAGAAATCAATCGAAGTTAATGTGAGTTTAAGAAATCATACATGTATTTCTTTCAATTTTTTTGCCAATTATAATGTGTTACAATCTAGTCTTTGACCTGAAGGATATCCAAGACATCAAAGTGTAAACTGAGAGTGTGAGATGTAGGAAATCTCTCCATTGCTTCCCTTAGCAGTAATGACAGTTGCACAATTAATTCTTCATTCACCATGCTGAAAATATTCCCTAAAGATTCATGAAAGTAAAAGAAACTTACTGTAGGGGTGAAACCCTTGTAATGGACTACTAAAGTAGATTTTGATACCTGCAGAGAAAAGAAAATGAAATTTTAGAAGCTGCATTTAGCTGATAACATACAACATTTCAAAGAAGGCTATACAAGCATAAGTAACTATGTTAGAAAAATGGTGCTAGAAGCAGTGGTTGTACAGACAGATAAAATATAAGGGATAAAAAGAACAGGTTGTAACCCTTGGGAATGGAAAGGAACATTAAAATGCTGAGGGCTAAAAGCATGACAAGTTATTCTTGGATTCTGTGAAAAGGAGGATCTTCTAAAGAAGCTTTAAAAAAAAAAAAAAAGATGAAAAAGAAAAAGAAAAAGAAAAAAAAAGACAAGGAAAGGATGGAAAGCTAGGGAAGAAGATACCACAGCCTGTAATGATGATAAAAAGTTATCACAAAATTATTATAGCTATGTGTAGAAGGGGTATGGATAAGGGGTCATAAAGGACTTATCTACAAATAAATGTGTTAGGATAGGTAATGTGAGATTTCAGTGATGTTTCCTGCCTTTACAGAATTTCTGTGGAATGCTAGTCCTATGAAAGTGAGAAGGCTCTTTTGTAGACAGGATTTTGTTTCATAATTTCTTCTAAATCCTTCCTTCTTCTTATGCTTACTGCATATTCACCCTGTACATTCTCATTCATACTGGCACAAGAATCTGGCCTTTGCAATCACATTTCTGTGTATCATCTCTACCTTACTTCAATGTTTTACTGATTTTTACATGCTTAAAATATTAGTAAAATATTTATCCTTGTTTATATAATGTATCTTTGTCTTTGATTGCCTTTTCCAGTTTATTCATACAGTTTTATATGCACGGTTGATACAGATTCTATTAGAATTTTCTATATACAGTGATCAGAAAGTAACTATAAAAATATGTATTGTCATGTATGCAGATATATAATTTATTTTAAAAAAACTAAACAAAAGATCCTTATTTAATCCACCAATATGTTTGTAGTCTAAATTTTGAAGATCATTAGAGATCATTAATGGTAAGTTTTAATAAGGGACTTATGAACCGGATTAGAAGTCATTTAAAGTAAGTACAGAGTCTAAAACTGGAATTATGTGTTACTTAGAAAGAGGAATGTCAAGCTGTAACATAGCTTAACAAGAACTTCTGATCAGTTCTTGACTTGTTTTAAAGATACTATATTTTTTGTTGTCCGAAGTTTTCTCTACTGCTGAGTTTTAAGTTTACAGAATGTTTTGAGTATCTACTGTAAAACCATGATAAAGCAGACTGGTGTATACTTCCCTACTGACTCTCAAAAAGGTAGTTTGCATCACGGAATTTAAGGCATCTGATTTAACTTTTTGGTGTTCCATACCAATTCTAAAAGGAGCAAGGACTTAGTATATTAGGTATTCTGTAACACAGATTTTAGAATCTTAATGACACATCACCAACAGATTTTCAAAAGATAAGCCGTTTGCTTTCATCGCGCTTGCCAATTTCTGTAACAAAGCTTACTTTTTGAATTATTCCTGTTGCAAAAGCATACAAAAATATCTGGATTATACTTTTTGTTTTGTTTTGTTTTTGTTTTGTGTTTGGTTGATTGATTTTTAAAGAGCCTAATAGAGTATAACAGTATCACACATATACAAGCAACTTCTTTAACATTTGTTTAGTAGGTTAGTTAGCTTTTCTCTAAGAGTGTGCAGTTCTTCCGAGTCTCCACAGACAGATGTCTGTCTTGTGAACAGGGTGGATTGCTTTATTTCTGTCTTTAGGCAATAAATTCTGTGATTCTGGTTTTGTTTTTTGTTGTTTTGTTGTTTTTTCTGATTTTCTAATTTTGCTGAAGTTTCATGATTTTTGTAATTGATTTCACACTCTCTTTAAAATGTATTGAGTTTTGCTCTCATTCAACACTAAATACATCCAGTTGTAGGAATCCAATGTCTAATTCTTTCTCTGATGTTAAAAGATATTACTTTGTCAATGGAGTTTTCATCAGCAAAACATAAAGAATTCATCTGAGCCAGACTGAAAGAAAAATGTTATTTTTTATGTTGGCATACTGTACAATCAGTTCCACTAGTTTTATCACACATACTGGAAAGAATCCTTGTATGGGTTCAAAATAAATCACCTTTATTTGATAATTGAGATGGGAGCTGATGCTGTTGCTTGTTTTAATCAATCCATGAAATGAAAGCAATTATAAAACACACCAGCACAATGTATCCCCATGAGATTGTTGTAATTGGGATGATCATTTAATTGGCGCATTCTACTTCCTCTGGGGAATGTCATTTAAGAGGATCTAGTTTACTCTACAGTTACAGGACTTGTTATGTGAAATCTTCAGCCAATATTACTTGTAAAGAAAAATGAAAAAGATACACAGACTTTTCATCTTTAATTGTCAACAGCATAAACTGTAGGAGCTTTGGTTCTCACACTGAGCTGTGAGTGAGAATTAAAAAAAAAGGAAAAAAAGACAATTATGCTGCTAGGAAGTACATTTTCCACTACATTAAAAAGATCAAAAGAAAGATCTTCAGCAAATGTATTTTTGTGCAGTACAATTGACTATAAATATATGACAGACAGATGATCAGGGAGAAACAGAAAAAAAGGGTAATTACGTGTGGGGGAAATATTGAAAAAAAATAAGCAATTTAAGGTAAGTTCTGATTCTTGTACCTATGTGGTTTTTTGTAATATATTATTTATTTAAATTTAAACTGTTTAAAACATGGGTAAGAGGATAATAGCATAAACCAACTCATCTCACTTATCAGCTCTCAAGACCCAGAGAAGGAATAGGAACTTTGATACTTAATGTAACTTCATGTGTTGAGATCTAGTTCCATAAAGATTCCGATTAATACAATAAAGAAGTAGCACTCATACACTTTGTCTAGTTCTCAGGATCATGAAGAAAAAAAAAAAAAGAGGAGAAGAGGAAGAGGAAGAGGAAGAGGAAGAGGAAGAGGAAGAGGAAGAGGAAGAGGAAGAGGAAG
>JACDJE010002437.1:452487-526870 GCA_016647715.1 Pavo muticus
AGAAAAGAAAAGAAAAGAAAAGAAAAGAAAAGAAAAGAAAAGAAAAGAAAAGAAAAGAAAAGAAAAGAAAAGAAAAGAAAAGAAAAGAAAAGAAAAAGAACTTCTTCAAGTACTTTTCTGTCACTATATCCCCAAAGATATTTATTTCCACAGAACTAGGATAACTTGCCATTCTATTTGTGAGGGGAAAAAATTACAGTTAATAAGAACGGGAATTTAGCATATGTAAAGGGTTATTTGCAAATAAGTGAAATAATCACACAGCTGTCTGTGTCTCCTTTATAAATAGTTTTTCATATTTCTTCAATTGTTTCATTTTTAACTAATGTTTCCTACATTGTATTTTGAAAAATAATAGACACCATTTTCCACATCTTTACTTTAACTGGAAAATATCTAGGATTATTGTACTTTATGTGCAATCTGGATAACTGTGAGGTATTTTTTCTAGGGCAAGTTTTAAAAAATATACTTATTTTACTGCTGAAAAAGACACTAAAATTGTAAACTTCAAGTAAAGTACAAGTTCAAATCAACTCTGGAAAAATAAAAAGTTTACAGAATTGAAATGGCATGGGTAAACATGTTGGTCATGAGCTTCAGTTTATGAAAGGATAAATATACCAAAGTATCAATTTGGTATATAAATTTTAAATTTACTTGTAAAATTTTTCCAAAGAATTTAAGCCCCTAATTGTCTCTATAACATGCTACGAGGTTCTTGACAGAGAAACACCTTTTCGTTTGTGCCTCAGTCTCCTCATAAGACAGACTTCTTGTCTCCTACAACTTTAGGATTTGATGATAAAGAATCCAATTTCCTATAAGATCCAGTAGTACCCTTTGCTTTGCCCACATTTTCAAGCTAGCAGGAAATGGCCTTTCCTCTTTACCTTCTTAATGTTGGCTTCTATCTACATTACCATTCATCCAGAATATTTCCACATTCCTTCTTCAATAGATGAAAAATACATAAAAAATATTTTATATTATAGTAGCCTAGGACTTTCAGTTTGTGGAGATGTAGGTGATATCATGATTTTTCACCCTTTTTTTTTCTAATTCATTCTTACCTAAAGGGTACACTTCTCTGTTGTCTTGATCATCACTCTCACCTTCACCTGTTTCAAATTCCCACCACCATTTCCTAGATGAATACACTACTTCTTTTTACTTTTTTTTTTTTTTTAATTTAACTTGCTTCACTAGACAGATATCTTGCCAAATAGCAGTCATTTTCCCCGCTCCTGACATTTATTAGTAAAAGGAGTATCAATGAAAGCTGGAGTCTCTCACAATCTATGCAAACTAAAGCTCCCAGTGCTTTAACAAGAATGTCATTTCAGAAAGGTTGAATAGCAGCACTGAAGTCTACTGCATCTGTATCACTCAGTAGCTAAAAATGAAGCACTAGAAGTAGACATATGAGAATAACTCTGTGAATGTGGCCTTGAAAACAAAGAAACAATAAACCAGACCAGAAAAAAGATACATTGAAGGCACAGGAAAATCATCATTATGGTGTCAGCTTTCATCTATGTTTATGTCTCAAAGTTATGCAACATATTTATTTTCTAAATATTTTCTTTCCCTATTCAATGTCAATCCCTTTTTACACTTTTCCCCGCAGGAGAATGATATCGATTACCATTCAAAGAAAATTAATTTACTGGATTAATAGTAATGTCAATATTAAGAAAGTCAGATTGTTCACATGAAATGCCGAGCATATTAGAGGTAATGATGATAAAATATCTCCTCAGCTTATTAATACTAAAAAAATAAATATTTTCAATTAATCAAGTCAGGTATACAAATATTGTATTAAAAGTTGTAAAGAATTAATCAAAGTTGGAATATTATTTTAATGATGACTATTTCAGATTGACAGGAATCACACGGAGTCACAATGGTAAATGCATCAAATAAAAGATGAGATTGTGATAGAGCTGTTGATTTAGCAATTATGTTGATCGTGATATCATCTTCTTTTTATGCGTGTTCATACATCCGTTCCAAAGTGAAGTGTCTGTTAGCAAGAAAATATTTTATATTTGTGGTGGGTTTACCTTGGCTGCTCTCTCAGTGCCTTCCCAACAGTTCTCAGTTCCCCCCTCAACAGGACAGGCTGCAGTTCCAGATAAGATTTTGCTCTAGTGAGAGTTTTCAGGACATATCCACCTGCTGAAGAGCAGGGTCCATTGGCAGCAGAGTAGGTAATTACTCCAACATGGTAAACCACAGGCTCCAGATTTTTTCCACAGTCTTCTCTGTTGCCTGGAGCTCCTCCTCATCCTCATTCTTCTCTGACATTGGTGTCAGCAAGGTTGTTTTCTCTCAGTTTTCACTCCTCTATTGTATATCTGTTGCACAATTTTTTAAAAAAAAATTCTCAAATATGTTATCACAGAGGCAATATCATTGTAATAGGCTCAGAATTGGTTAGCTGCAGGTCCATTTTGGAGCTGGTTGGAACTGAGACTGTGTAAGATGGGCACATCTCACTAGGTGTCATCCTTATGGTTGCTCGCCACAAAAACCTTTCTATGTGCACGAAATGCAACATTTTACATATGAATAGATGTGATGTTTACCATTTATGAAATCACCAAACACATTTCTAGAAGAGTCTTTGCATACCTATACTTAATTTGTACTCAGTTTTATAATCGAGGGAATGGCATGAAGCTGCATCAGAGGATGCTCAGGCTGGGTGTTAGGAAAAGATTCTTCTCTGAGAGGGTGGTCAAGTACTGGAATAGTGTCCCCAGAGAAGTGGCATCAAGCCTGCTGGAGTTCAAGCACCGTTTGTACAATGCTCTCAAACTTGTGGTTTGAGCTTTGGGTGGTTCTGTTTGGAGAGAATTGAGCTCAATTATTGATGATCTTTATTGGTCAGTTCCAACTCAGGTTATTCTATGATTAGAAATCTATTACAAGTCTTACTAACTTTGACTGAACCTCTTTATATACTTCAAAAGTTATGTAGTGTGTTCATTCAATCTCACTCTTTGACCATTAATTTAATTTATTTAATTGATATACATAATGATGAAGCTCATACATATCAGATGAAAATGTCTACATTTTGTAGTTATTATCATATTTCCTTTTAAGATACAACATAGTACACCACTCTGGATTTGCACATTTTCTTTTTGGAGTGTGTAATCATTAGAACAACACAAAGTAATATCTTCAAAAATATTTTCAGGCTAGTTCACTTTCACATGCATCCTTTATTTAAAATCAGCAAGGTTGAAAAACAATTGAACTATCAAGAAGCAGGGCTATTATCGTGAATTGTTTTAAAAGTAAAATGTCATAGTAATGGTGTTCTGCTCCAGTATCAGTGGTGAGTCACTCAGTGTTCAGTTATTTATTTTGCACATTTAAACAATAACAAATGTTTATTATTAAATACTCTTACTAATAATAGTTGGCTGTAGCATTCCCTCTTTTGTTATCTAGACTGTACAGTTCAAATTGCAGAGGCAAAAAAAAGAAATAGAAGAAAAAAATGAAACCTTGAATTAAATATTGCATTATAAAATCCCTTCCCAGGAAGGAACATTATTCTGGAACCCTTAAATGTATTTTATACATGCGATTCAATAGAAATTTTGTTGGTTTTTTTTCTCCATCATCTTTGATATCAGACACTAGCCACTATCAAAGACATTTGCCAGAAGTAACTAACATATAAGATTAGGCAAACAATCAAGTTTCTCAAAAATATGCATCTTGTTTACATACTAAACTCATGATAATCTATCAGATTGTGGTAATGAAGGGATTTTTTTTTTGTTATGATTAAGAAGTTTTCCGCATTACAAATTAGGATTGTTTTGGTTTATCTCATACTAATTAAACCCTACCATTGCAAGATAACTGGATATTGGTAGCATCTTCATCTCTCATTTGGTTAATCTATAACATACAGTTGTCAATTTTTTAGAAACAATATAATGTAAATTGGTTTGTTGAAGAACATATTACGGACTTCAGTATAGAGGAAGACAGTGGAACTTAGGTATGTAGAAGGAAAGGTTAGCTGATCTAAAATACAGTGTAATTAATTGTTATGAAAATATGAATTGCTAGATTAAATTAAAATTCCATCTGTTTTAATAAATTGTATTGGTTTAGTGGATTAGGTTCAAAATGTAAATACATTAAAATCTCAATATTAGTATAATGATTAAATGTATTTTATACTGAAAGAATAAAATTGCACAGATTGTTTGATTTAAAAAGTATGCAGAAGCTATCAAAGAAAAATGCATAAATATCAATCTGCTAGCTAAAATGTCAACTAGTTTTTATTTTGCATGATAATAAACTACAGAAAAAATGTTTTAAAAACTAGTGGAAATTTAGGGATAATTAAACAAGGATTTTTTTAATCTACTAAGAACTTCTGAAATTATTTTTTGACTATTTAAAAAACTGTAAAATTATGCTGGACTTTCATCCAAAATATAGTGAAACCTTTAGAAATGTCTTACACATTGACATTGTCTTTTAATGAATAACTGTTGGTTCACCATAGTTCTAAATTATGGCAAGCATGCACTTAACAGTGTGCTAATTCTTTTCACAGGCTTGCTGTCATTAAGCCCTTAGGCTTGCTCTTCATCTGGAGTTTGAAATATTCTCTTGGCACTGTTGTAAACAATCTGAAAAATATGAAAAATATCAAGCGCTCCAGTGGCTGAATATATAACTGCATAAAAGAACTGCTTGTGTGTATTATCAGCGAGAGCTCATTTTAAATGAATATTTATTCTGGATATTATTGATTTAGGAGAAAAACCTGTATATTGTCACATAGTAAGCAATGAAAGTGAAGAAAAAAATGGTTTAAATGAACTGATATGGAACTGCACTCTACTTTTCTAAAATGCAGGGTAGAAAATCTGTAATTACTCTTTGCAGAAACTACAGCTAAAAGGGCTAGCCATACGTTGGGGTGCATTAGGCTCAGCACTGGCAGCTGGGTGAAGGAATGGATTGTCCCACTCTGCGCTGATGCAACTTTGAGTACCATATGCAGGTTTGGGTATCAAAATATAAGGACATAAAACCACTAGAGAGTGACCAAAGTAGGGAGAGCATCAAGCCCTCTAGAGTTCAAGAAGCATTTGGAAAATGCTCCCAGATATTTGTTTTAATTTTGGGGTGGATCTGTGTGGAACCAGGAGTTGCAGTTGATGGTCCTTGCGGATTATCACAGGATATTCTACATTCTGTGGGGAATACATCGGACATGGGATTTAAACACAATTTAAACTATATTTTACGTATCATTTCTGGTTATAAAAGTAAAGAAAGCAGAAAATTGTTATATCAGAAGCTGTGAATTCTTTCTGTTCAGTCTCTCTAATGAGACAACAGAAGGAAACAAAGTGGCTGAAATTAATCTGATTTTTACAGTAGTTGCGGAGTTCTGGACCACCTTTAATTTATCTTAGAAAATCATTTTCTGGAGTCAATACTTGATGCCTGTAAACTAGGTTGTTTTTTCTCTTTTCTTCTATCTGTCTCTTATAGTTCTATGTCCTTCTTCTGTTGTGGTTCCCAAAACTGCACACAGTGCTAGAGCTGAGACTGTGTCAGCATAGAGCAGAGCAGGACAACCACTTCACTTGTCCAGCTACATGCTAATGCTCTGCTTAATGCACCCCAGGATATGATCGTTCCTTTTGGCTACCAGGGAATACTGCTGACTCATATTCAACTTGTAATCGGTATTTTATCTCAAAATATTATATCTTAGGTGATATGAACTCATTTTGAGAAAGAAAAATGGATACCAAATGATTTGTTGAAATCTGACTTTCACTGTCTGGTAAGAATGTTGAAGAAGAGAGAAAGGTGACTGGGTTTGTTTCTAATTCTTTGAAAGAAATAGGAGTTCAAGAGTACCAAGGATCTTATTCTCAAATTTTATGGTAGGTCTCCCAGACACAGAATCTAGGAAATCCTTCTCTACTCAATCTCATATCAGAATGACATCCTCATTTTATTATGCTGACAATAAAAGCTTCAGAATAGTAAGTTACCTTATCAAAAGCAATAAGGGAGAAATGTGCCTGACCTAAAAAAGATAGAGAGCTTAGAGACTGCATAAAATGCCAAACCAAAAATAAAAAAAAGGACAACAACCCATGAACACCGGTGACAAAAACCAAATGCAAGCTGTAATCACATCCACATCAAGGCAAGATGAAAGGACCACGAAGTGGTAAACATATGTCAACTCTGGTGTCGGTCTGACAGTCTGAAAGAGGAATGCAAAAGTCACCACTTAGAAATAGCTACCCTGAAGTATAGTTAACTCCGTCTCTCTCTTTGAAAATTGCTGGTAATGTCCAACTGAAATAAATTACCTCATAAGTATTCTTGCCACTTTCCTGAAGGTGGGTATGTTAAGACATTTATAAACTTTCCCACTCTTATGAGTTAGACACAGAAATGCCTGGAAAGGGAAGACCTTTCAAACCAGCCATCCTCTAAAGATAAAGTTACTTCATTGCTAGGGTGTAGACTCAGCTCAAAGACACACCATCTAGCAGTTAAGCACTAAACTGGGTTGTGTGACCTTAGGATTATAGGGAAAGGTTGTGCTGCTCCAAAGAGAAATGGTAATAGAGTTGCTCTCAGGAGGAGGCTGATAAAAGTGTGCTAGAGAACTAATAAAGCAGTGCTGTGCAGAGAGTATCTGTTGTAGAAATCAGCCTTAAAAAATCCTTCTTTTGGAAAGTCTGAGGAGGATATAGCTGTGTATTCTCATTGCAATAATTTCATGAAAGAAAAATGTAGGGTGGGTCTCAAGAGCTCTTCAACCATGATTTTTTTATGTGCACTAAAATTGTCACTCTTGGTGTAAGCTCATAAAATAATGTATTCATCTGGGAATTATGATGCATTGTACTTGGGATGTAGGTTATTTGCTTGCATCTCAGAGGGATTGGATGAAGATTAAAGAATCCCTTGAGTATCTAAGCTTTTCAGACATCTTGGAGCTTTCTCTTAAACGCTCTCTGTACAAAAAAAAAAAACAGTTTGAGCCTGAATTATTTATTCTAGATAGGGAAAACAATGGGAAGAATATACAAGAAACAAGTCTTTGTACACATACGGATTTGGGAATTGCACAACTTACATGGAAAACTATATTCGCCTAGAAAGAGTTCATTGTAATCAACCTGACAAAAAGTGGATCAAATAGGTGTGCAACCTCCTACAAAGACAAATTGTAATTCTGAGGTCAGAGAACTACTGATCTCAAGGTCCATACAAAGCTCTTAGAAATTAAAATGGACAGTAAGTAAACATTTCTAAAATTAGGCTTCATGTTAGTTGTTGATTTGATGCTGTCTTCAAAGATGAGTATTCCTACAACAAATACCCACTCGCCTTATGAATCATACTCTGTATTCCCCAATAACTGATATCTACATTCAGCCCCCTAAGAACAATTGAACTATTAAAAACCTTTGTGGACTGGGCCTCTGGAGAACTAGCACCTTTAAATTTGAAACCTCTCTTCCTGTTTGCATGTGCATTTTGACCAGCTACAAATTGCCTCAAAGTCATAATTTACATGTGATATTTTCTGGTTAGCAAAGATTCCTCAGCTTCTATGTAAAAGCGATTTATAAAATATTTGTACAGTCTTTCTTCGAAGGAAAGTAATAGCACTTAAACTGTACATTTGTCCCATGGGTCACAAGTGTTAGAAGTTGCTGAATCTGATGTTACTGCAACTCCTGTCCCAAGCTGAGCACGTATTCCCAACAGGCACCTGAATGTATACACAATGAATATACACATGGCTGACCACACAGATTAACACAGAGAGATAACATAGCAATTGCACAAATGCAGACAGTACCAACAGTTTCATGTTTTTCCCCTCTCTGGTTGATCAGCATAAAAGCTCTTGTCTCTGCTCAGAGCAGAAGGAGTTATCCCCTTGCCCTTTAAGTGCTCCTAAGCAAGATAAGAGAATTAGGAGTTGGAAAGAGAAGAGTGAATGTTTAATGGCTCAGGCACAGGAAGTAGCAACTACATTAACTGATTCAGCCAAGGATCCAAGTTAGAACCATGCTACAATGAAAAAGCAAAAGGTGTTAATAACTGGGGACTCCTTTCTGAGAGGCAGTGATGCACCCATTTGCCACCCAAATAATCTCTCTAGAGAGATTTGCTGTTTCTGGGAGCCAACATCTGTGACATCAAAGAGAGGCTACCAGACCTGATAAAGCTACAGGACTGCTGTCTGCTCCTGTTCTTTTAAGTTGGGTCACGTGATATTGCAACAAGGAAATTACAGTGTGAACTTGCAGCTCAGAAGGACAACTGTATCCTGGGTTGCATCAAAAGTGGGGTCGCAGCAGGGCTGGGGAGGTGACTGCCTCCTTCCACCTGTTCTTGTCCCATTTGGAGTACTGTATCTATGCCTGGAATCTCCAACATCAAAAAACTATTGATCTGCTGGAGCAGGTCCAGAGGAGAGCTGTCAAGATGACCAGAGGGCTGGAGCATCTCTCCAGTGAAGAAAGATTGTGGGAGCCGGGCTTGTTAAGTCTGGAAAAGAGAAAGCTTCAGGGAGACCTCACTGTGACCTTCCTATATTTAAAGGGAACTTATAAACAGGAGGAAGATCAACTTTTCACATGGTCTGATAGTGATAGGGCAAGAGAGAATGATTTTAAACTAAAAGATGAGAGATTTAGATTAGATGGAGGAAATGTTTTATTCAGAGATTGGAGTGGCACTGGAGTAGGTTGTCCAGAGAAGTTGTGTATGAACCATCCCTGGAGGTTTTCAAGGTCAAGCTGGATCAAGTCCTGGGCAGTCTGATCTAGCAATTAGCAATATTAACCAGAACAGGGTGGTTGAAACTAAATAATCTTTAAGGTGTCTTCCAACCCAAGTCTTTCTCTGATTCTATGATTCTATGATTAATATATTCCTCCACTAACTGTCCTGAGAGAGTCACCAGCTCCAGGATCCCTTGGTCTCCAATTTACATTTACATTTACATTTACATTAGGTCAACTCTAGTACATACCTCCAAACCTCTTATCTTGCTCACTGAACACTGCAGTCTGACATTTGCTAGGGCTCACACACTGATATATGCACCAAACTCCATACATCCACTGCCCCATCTCTCCCATTGCTAGACCCTAGTCATATGGTCCCATTCCCATTGCTGGTAAACCCTAGCACACAGACAAAGACAGAATAGAGACCCTTGCATGGGACATGAGTCAGAAATCCAATTTAGTAGAAAGATAGGACAAACTGTGGTGATCAGCACAGCAATACTGGGGCTGAGCAACACTGGGAACAGATATGGGGCTCCAGGGCAGGGTACTGTGAATGTGACTTGAACACTGGAATGTTCCTACCCAGCACAGGGACCACGTGCTCCTTCATGCATATAGAGAAAAGACTTTTAACATGTAATCTAACATTATCTAAGATGATGGGACCGGTGACACATTTATTAAGCTTTCTAAATAGCATAAGTATGAAAAAAAATCCCTTAACTTTCATGGTCTGAATTACTCCAGAGTCAGGATATGTTATTAGTCTGCACATTATAATCACAGTTCTCTTCCTTGCTACATATAAACCTTTTTTTTCTTTTCCCTAATAAATATAATAAATTCCCTAATAATTAATAATAAATTCATTGAAAAGTTAACTTAAATTTATCTTCTGATGTTAGTTAATAAATATATATTTTTATATTGAAACAATTAGAAAATTACTTTTGAAAATATTTGGCTTCTTTCTGAATAATGTGTATTTTGAAGAGGCTTTTCATCATCTTTCTTATATTAGTCTTGAGATTAAAACACACAGAATAATTAAGATGTGATCACAAAAATGAGACAACAGAAGTATCTTGTAAAAGTTTGTAGGAGGCTGAGATTCAATCTGAATATTCTCATTAGTTGGACAAAAATATTTTGTACAAGAAAGTACTTTTACACAGACTGTTGCTTCTGAATGAGGCTGACACAGTGTGCCGTATTTTGGATTCAGGGAAGCCTGTACATAGAAAAGACTGGAAATTACATTATATCTGTCTCTGCAAAGCTTGCCATTTTCTCAGAATAAAGGCTTTGCTTCCATCCCAATGATATGTATGGAGAATTAAGTTGTAATTCTTTAAGAGTATGTATTTAAGATTATTTAACATTTCCATAGGACAATCTATAATCTATCCACTATTGTCTGTACTGACATTAAATATCTTAGAAGACCCACTCTCACAGACAAGGACCATTTGACAGCTGTGAGTCAGACCCAGACTGCTCTTTTGCCTTGTGCAGTGTATGAAAAGTTATGCAACATTCTCATTGAAAAAAAAAAAAATCAATTAACATTCCTCTGAAAAATATGTAACTCTAGCACTCTAGGAACTGCAGGTTCAGTGACACTGTTGAGTACTAAGTACTTAAAGAAAAATGCAATAAAATAAAATGATGAGTTGCAGAATAACATGTTCCCAGGAAAGTGTAACATAACCGACAAGGTTTAAGCAACTATAACAATGAGCTCTAAAAAATGAACGAAATACTGAAAGAAAAGAAAAATAAGAGCTTTATAATTATTCACCTTTTTGCTTGTTTCTTTGAAAAGCATTCAGTACTCCAAATAGAAGCTACATTATAATCATGTTTATTCACGTATGTAACTCATAAGTTTACTAAATAGTATCATTGTTTTACTACTACTGGGAGAGGGTAAAGGGAAAAAGACAGTCTAGTGCAGAAATATTAATATAGATGCCTATTTCTGGAAGTTCAGCAAGTATAAGTTCAACTTACTCGTGTGTAATAAACAGCAATGTCTTGCATGCGTTTCAATGAAACACATTAAGGTCTTTTCTAAATGAAATCATGATTTGTACAGTTCTTATTCAAGATTCATGTTTTCCACAAGATGAGAAGATTAAAAAGACAGAATTGTACAATAATTCTACAGTGTAAGACAGTCTCTGTAGGAACATGGAGAATTAAATATGAACTATTATCATTTAACCCCTCCTCTAAGTCACACCTGCCTTTTTCTCCAACATTAATGGAATGGTATCTATTAACAACAGATTAAAATTGAAATTATTCTTAAGCTTCATTGCAAATTTGAAGCTGTTGTTAATTCAGTTTCTCTGTTGTGTGACAAAGATTTTTAAAAGTTCACTATAAACACTTTAAGAAAATGAAAATGAAACACTGAAGTAACTCTTGCCTGAAATCATGTTCATGATACTTAGAGGTAGAAATTCTTAATTCTGTGCCCTGATCTTAATTCTGTGTCCTGATCCTCTGTCTGTATAAAAGGTTTAGGACTGACCACTAAGATGTTATTGTTTACCAGTTGTTACCAAGGTGTTACTATAATCACTTTTTTGTTCATTAACTGGTAGGGGTGAGTGGGGAAGGAAACAAAACAAAACAGAACAAAGAAAACAAGAAAAACACAAACCGCAAAACACAAACAAAAAGCAAATAATAAAAATAATAATAACCCAAAAGAGAACTACTTACATACCTGCATGGACTTCTGTGAGGAAATGTTGGCTTTTAAACACTGACGTTAAATGTTTCTTTTTTCAACAATACTTACTAACAACAATAAAGCTGCATTGTATTATTTGCCCCTATGTGTGGTGAAGTGTAGAATCACACTGAGGTGTACTCTTGATGCTGATACTTTCCAAAGCAGTAACCAAAAAAGGAAATGTCTTCTGCTCACTACCACCTAATTATATTCATTTATTAAATGTTGACAATTGATTTCCTCCTTTTTCTTTTATTTTTTATGCTACTCACTCTCCCTCTTTAACAACATCTGTACAATATCATCAATCAAATTTATTTTCTTACTACATAATTATTCACTAATAATTACTACATGTGAGCTTGAAATCTCTTCCTTTATCTAGCATTCTTTTCTTTAAAAAAAAAACAAACAAAACAACTGTCTATCTGTTTTTGCTTTATAATATACATATACATTTTTTGTCCTTTTTATGGACAAATCTAACTGTTTATGATGAGGATTTTGAAGTCAGCAAGTTGGGTGCAGGACTCTCAGCTAAAAGGAGCAATAGTTCAACCATTTTTCTTATCACTGACAATACAGTTGGTGTACTGTGCCACTGAATTAATCAATACACATTTAATGCATTGTACACCCCACAGAGGGCTATCAGCAGTCTGAACCTCAGATACAAGCCAATGACTTGGCAGATTTCCCCTTTGCTCCCATGATAGTCTGTCAGCCCTCTTAGTCAAAGAAGAGATACTAATAAATTATACTACTACTGACAGCTGCTTCTGCCTACTGCTAGGCACGTCAGACTCTGTTATATCACTGACAGATAAAAGAGCTCTACAGTCTTCTGAATAGTTTCCTCCAAATAGAAACCAACCACTGCCACCCACTCATTCTTCCCGATACCTTGTCACCCTTCCCTCCACCAACTTGGCAAGTGGGCAGAAGTGCATGGCATTTCAATGACAGCTATGTTGAAGTAGGGCTTTTTTTGACTCATTCAGTGCTATGGAGAAAAACAAAATGCATCCTTCGTATAAAATGGTGGATTTGGGAACAAGACTGTCAGTTAAGGGTCTGGAAGAGAAGAGTAGAGGTTGCATGTGCATGCACACATGGCTATGCACATGTATGTGTGCATTAGAGAGAAAAAGAGGACACCACACAAACATGAGGAGTAAAACACCAGAATTTACAAAATATCGTTCTTTAGAACATCTAACACATTTAGTGAAAAACTGCTTCAAAAAAAGGGAAAAATCAGTTCTTTGTACAAACCTTCTCAGAAACATGATAATAATGCATCATCGTAGCTGACAACTGCTTCTTTTTATTCCTTCATCGCTTCAGAAAGTTTTATATCAAAAAGTGAGTGGAATTGCTAATACTTAAAGTGTCTTCTTTTCCTGAAAACCAGTGTAAATAATCCCACCCTGGAATTTCCCAGATGGAGCCATTTTTCACTAAAAAATATTGATTTGCTGTACAGAAATTTGTTGTGAAAATGCTCTGGATTCCATTCAGTTCTGAAAAAGCAAAACCTGCAAATATAGCAATCCTGCTTTCCTCAACACTTCTTGGGCAGCCTTCTTGGCATATCAGGTCTGAAGAGACAGATTTTCCAGCTCTTCTTCCCACTTCCTTCCAGGTCCTCTGTTTCTCATCACCTGGAGGACAAGCCACGTTGAGAATTTCATAGTCCAAGAAGACAAGTGGGTCGGTAGGAGGGTGGAAGTATTTGAGGCCACAGTCCCTAGAAACATGAGGTTGTATGAGGCAGAGCAGCAGAGCAGCAGTACCAGATGTGCTGAGGTCTCACAGTCCGACTCTTTCGTTGGTAGAAACTTACATGCTACACATTTGATTCAGGGTGTTTTTTATAAGTAAACATGTTTGGTTGATATTGCCCTTATTTTTTAATTGTTTTCATTTTATGAATATTTTCTGTTGTTATTTTCTTTTGTTTTCTTCCATCTTCCTGAATTTCCTACTATCTTGGTATTCTTTCATTGTTAGATGCATAACAGATAGTTGGATTAACTTTTCTTCCAATATATACTTTCTTGTCCTTATGATTCAGATTATTTGCTTTGCTTGAGGGGAAAGTAGACATCAAACACAGCCAGTTAATAACTTCCATCTTGATTTTAATTTTACACACCCTTTAACAATATGATCCATCTCCTAGGAGACAGAGGTCACTACCAAGAAAATAATGCGTATCAGCTCAAAAGCTATTGCTAGAAAATCTGTTCTACATTTTATTCATATTAGCAGTAGCTGAAAGCAGGAAGGATCTACCTAGATCCATCACTTTAAAAAAAGTCACAATTTCTTGTGAAAAATGATAGCATCATATGTTAGTGGAATCACAGATTCTGAAATAGATCTTTTCTTTCTTTTTTTCCCAATTGAACATTTTCTGCCAAGAATGTTTCATGTCAGTGGTGATGAATACCAAGTTCTGCTATATATGAAATTCTCAAGCATTTTGATAATGCTTGTAAGTTAAAGAAAAATGAAAAATAGCACACCCTCAGGAAAAAAAAAAAAAAAAAAAGAATTCTGATTGCACTGACTCTTGGACAAGAAAAAATATCTTTCAGAAATTGACATTTTTTATTAAAATGCTTTATTAAAAAAAATCATGTATGTGCTAATGACATTCTTTTTTTTTTTTTTTTTTTTTTCCCCATATACTTGTAACTGTAGTGGGAACCATAAAATTAAAATACAGACTCAAAACTTATTACTTCCCTTTCCTTATCTGACCTGCAGATATTTATCACTCTCCTCATTGGCAAAGAGATTTTTTAAAAGAGCATGTTGGGACTACATTTTTGCCTCATGATTAGAAAGTTCACAAGACATATGCACTTGTAAGATGCGAATGTTTCTGTAAATAAGAAATTAGAGTTCCATTCCATGTGAAGTCATTGACAAACAAAAATGCCTCTGATTTATCACATCAAAATTAACTTAAACTTCGTGGATCATTGTTCTGTGATTTTTGTTACCTAAGCAATGTGATAAGTAATACTACTTATAGAAAATTATTCTCATATAGGGAAAAAAAGCATTCCTTTATTAATAGGGAAGCTTGTTTTTTGTAAGGAGGTATGGTATATTGCCCTCATGAATGGTATAAAACATATTATGAAATGTTAAATATTTTAGGGAGCTTTTCTAACCAGAAATCTCTGTTAATCAGAGATGTACATAGACTGGTAATAAGGAAAAAAAAAATGCTTATTATGTTCTCACACACATCAGGAAGTAATAATAAGTAGTTACCAGGGTTGCATGGGGACAATTTATGGTTGTAGTGTAATATAAAATTTACTCTAAAGAAATTAAATTTTTATTATGTCCTTTTTGTTCATAAGTTATTTGAACTTATATTGAAGATTCATTTATCGGTTTATTTTATAACTACCTTCTCAAATAATACTCATATTTTGGCAAGTACTTGCAGGAAATGTATAATGATATGATGCGACATTATACGAGTGCTATGGAACAAGTCCTATATTGGTTTCTGTCTCACCATTTCAAAGAAAGCATTAGAAAAGTTATCAGAATAGTAGTCTGTTGCTTGCAGACTAGGTGTGTGTAAATATTACAGAAAATAAAGAGCAGTTTAAGTGGAAATTTTAAAATCTTCTCACTGTTCTCAAACAGTTAAGACAATGGGAAAACATTTAAAAATGTAAAAAAAAATCTATCTTTAAAACTGTAAATATCTTAATATTTATATGATGTAATTTTACAATTTTTCATACAAGAGGTCAAATTCCTTTGTTTTGTCTATAGAAAATATCAGATTTTCATTTAGAAAATCTGAAATACAGGGAATATTCTATGGCTAGTTATTTTAGCATTTGCAATACTTGTTTAACATATGATTCTGTATTTAGTCTGAGTTTATTTACTTCCTACTGACATGTCCTGTGTCTTGGTGTAATGGACTTTTTGAATTCTCAGCTGCGTGTTGTTTTATTCCTTTAGCACCACTGACAATCAGGAGGGATGACAGGTTGTGGCCAGCCTCCAGAGAGCATCTGAGCCTGTTTTAGCAGGGAAATGCTTCCAGACTGCACCACATTTCTGGAAGGTCATTAGAGAGGAGATAAGAAGCCGAGAGGCTGTAGCTTACACGAAGTCTGAGAGACTCAAAGGATCAGAAAGCAGTCAGACAGGTCTCTTCCTTTTGACTGGAGGGATCTGCAGAGACTTCTGAAACCTAAGAGGATCCTTATTTGACTGAAAAAAAAGGATCTGCAAGGGTGCAGGAGGAGAGTTATTTTCTGACCTTCTGTTTACTACCCATCACTGGTTAAAACTTAATAGTTAAAAGTTAATATATATATTTTTTATTATTATTTTCCTTCTTAAAACTATTTTGGTCTTCTACGAGTATTATACTTCTATATAATCTTCAGGAAAATTCATTGTACTGGTCAAGACTGGTCAGCTTACTGTCTCGCTCCAATTTATAAGAGGGAGAAGAGGTTCTTTTTAATATATGTATACCCGATGGCGAGATTAAGACACAACAAGTCAAATGTTGGCCCAACCAGTTTATTACAAATCCTAGTTGCTTAGGGATATGGGGAAGGGAAGATGGGCGATAGAAAAGAGATAGGAAATAAGCAAGGAGTCTTCATAGAAAGCAAGAGAGAGATAGTCACCACTGTGGGTCCAGCGAGGTTCGTAGCAAGTCCGTTGTTCTCAGGAACTCGTCTGGTCACCGTGGGGCATGGGAGGAAGCCTGGAAGCTTCACAGCAAGCAGGCCCCGGGGGGGGGGGGGAGAAAGGGGGATGTTCTTCCAAAGAGGTTTTCCCCTCAGCAAATTCTCCATCAAAGGTTTCTTTGGGAGTTCTTCTCCAAAATCCTTAGTTTAGTGAGGGCCTTTTTATCCCCCATTTCTCTGTTTGTTTTTTTTTTTTTTTTTTGGTTGTGAGACATACCTGGCCCAACAGATAAGCCAGCAGGGAGTGGTGCCTTCGTTGCCATTCACAAGCATTATTGCCTTTTGCAGTGGTCAGCTCCTTCAAGCCACACTCCCGAAAAAGGCTGCTTGTCTTCTGCTTATCTTTACAAAATCATGAGTAGAGGTACTGTGGCACGGAGACACCTACCACTCGCCCCCCTAGATAATTTGCAGTTGTCAGTTAGAGTCTTATCACCAGAAAGGCCTCACGAAGCAAGCTTTGAGACAAAAGAGAAAACCAGTTTTGTCTTTCACACATATACCTAGGAAATCTTTTTTATAAATGGATTGTTGCCAACAAAAACATTAATACTGTGATAACAAAAAGTATATTTTATAATTTCTTAGTGGTCTGATAGTTATATCTAAACCTGTTTCAGTTTGTCAACCTATATTACACAGTATGGTCACCAGACCTCAACAGAAAGTTGTCATTCTTACGGAAGTAGAGAAGTAAATTTAATTTCTTATTCCAACTAGCAGCTTCAATGAGGATTATAATCATAGAATCAGAGAATCATAAAATGTCCCGAGTTGGAAGGGACAAATGAGTATCAAGTCCAACTCCTGGCTCTAAACAGGACCACTCAAAAATCAAACCTTGTATTTGAGAGCATTATCCAAACACTTCTTGGAACTCTGACAGCAGTATTTAAATGTCAGGTTTCAAAGACTACTATGATCACTTCAGAGTCTCAAACAGATAAAGCTGTAAGTGCATAGGTAAATACTATGCCTTCAGTCAGTATCTACTGTGTCCTTTTTCAGAGATGTTTGTCTTTCCATCTGGCTGAGCTTAAATTCATTTTGCTTCCTTGAGTTCGTGCCAACAAGTGCTCCATAACTTTATTTATCATAACTAACAGATAGGTAAATGAATGATATCCTTACAGAATGTTAACTTCTAAGTGGGAGAAGAAATGGAAGAAATGTAAATAAATTTTTTGGACTTTATGTTCTTTTTTAATTTCTAAAATAACATTACTTTGACAATATTTCCATTGTACTACACAAGATAATGTTAACATGTATTTTTTATGCAAAAAATAATTAATATCCTAGAAAATCCAAAAAGCACCAAATAATTCTCCAACACAGTAATAATATATGACTTCTCACCAAACTATTACATTTCTATTGCATCCTTGTTCACATCTCTTTGAATAAAATGTAACACTCCTGTACATTACTTCTTTCTATCCCTCAAGCTACAACATAAAACTCATTTCTTTAAAAAACAAAACACACAAGAAATAACCACATATTTAAGGTGGTATCAGGTTCACACAATCATGCAATGTAACTTCAAATTTTGGTATAATTTTATGCACTCTTTAGCGTACCATCTGCTTTTCTCATGTATAAAATACATTTGAGGAATAAAAAAGAAAAACTAAAATAAAACAATACCACAAATTCTATTTAGGACTTTCAAATAAACATTTGACATTCATAAAATTGACTTTTATATGCTTGAATATGAGAACAAGATCCAGAACATTTAAATTTATTTTAATGATGTGGCAAAACATAAGGCTGCTACAGGAAAGGAAAATTTCACTCCTACCCTTTTAACCAACCTCAGACTTACACAACTAACCCACAATGGGTCCACTGACTGTTTTGTTTAAAAAAGCAGGTTCAAAACTTTGTGATTCATTGTGAAGGAGCATTTCAAATTTCCAACTTCCATTCCTCAGAGGAATATTTTCCTATATACTGAACTATCATGAAAGATAAAAAGCTTAAGCAAGTCTGAAAATTGTTAAAAAATTGTTTTGTATAGGAATAGGAATATGTTCTTATGTTTTGTATTTAAATATATATAGATACATATTTAGATACACAAATACTATGATGCTATTCCAGCGCACATTCTGCGCTATACACCCATCAGCAAATTCAAAACGATTTGTATAGATTAACATGAATTTAAACAAAGAACGTCTTTTACAGTACTTTAAGAATTGTTTCTTTAGTGCCTTAACTGATGTTGTCTTCCTATTAGGCCTGTCATTATTTTTTATTCCATTCTTAAGTGAAATAAATTTAGACTCAGATATTTGCAATTATTTAAACAATTTTTTTGACTTTTTGAAGTTTTAAAAAGGAAACTGATCCTATAAATAGATAACTAACCCTAGGAAGGGTCAATTATTTCATATATTCTATCTAGTTCTAGATTTAGCAGTACCACCAAGAGGGATCTCAATGTGGTTTGTAATGACTTGATGCCACATGCTGGGTTTGTTGCTCATGCAGCTTTGATTTTTCTGCTGTTATTGCATTGAATTCTATATGGCACTGGAGACAAATAAGCCTTTTTCACTTTTTAAAGTTCTCTTCAAATGCACCTACAGTTAATAATCCCATTCTTTTTGTATATTTTAATCGTACAGTTTTCTGTGTGTGATGTTCTTGGTTCTTTGCTCTCTGCCATACTGGATATTAAAAACTACCTTTTTCAAACGAAGAAACCCAGTCTATACAGCTGCCTATTGTTGCTCATTGTTTCTTTTATGAACAAAATGTTCTTGTTTAACGTTATATAAATCCTGGGATTGACACTAAATGAGGCATGTCTAATGCACGGCCTGCAAGCTGCATGAGGCCCTGCCCAGCCTGTCCTGCAAACACCCTCTGCCCTGTACCATCATGGACGCAACTCTGCCCTGCTGAGCAGTCCAATGCAGCCCAGGCATGCACCCATCTTTCAGCAACAACCAAGCTACTCATGGTGTACAATTAGTGCTGCTTTGGCTGAAACCAGAATAAGAGAAAGATGCAGTGCTATGCTAACTCAAGTTATGGTAAATAATTTTATGCATTTTAATACATTGGCTAAACACAGCCCTGTGAGCAGTGAAAAATATGTAGTCTTGCTTTTCAATTTTATAAAGGACTTTGAGAATAGGTTTCAAGATTGCCAAAAATGTCATCAATCTTTTAGTATATTTGAGATTCTATTTTCAGCTGACATAAATATATTACCTGTGGAATTTCAAACTGAATGTAGAGAGTTGCAATCAGATATTCAATTCAAAAATTTAATCATTTCACCCTAAAATTATAAAAGTGTAGACTTTTATAAGGCCTATCTCAGTGAAGAAAAATATCCCTCGTTTCCCAATCATGCCTTACTCATGTCATCATTTTTGACAGTACATACATTTATGAGCAGCTCTTTTCAAGGATGAAGTAGAGGAGGAGTAAAATTTCATCAAAAATCCCTGACAGACATTGTGAGAATTCACTAAGAATTGCAACCACTTCCACTGAATCAGAGTGATGCACTGGTTTCACAGCAAGGATAAATAACTCACTGGTTTGATGTTTATGTTGCTCTCTTTTTTCTTCAGTATTTTGATAAAGGATATTAAAAAATAAAATAAGTTTTGTTGCTTATATAAGTTAACTGTATTATATATTTTATATATAGCCCAAGACAATTCCTCTTCACTTAGTGTGGCCCAGGCAAACCAAAAGTTTGGACACCTATGCATTAAATTATACTTCGTCTAATAATAAATGTCCATTTTTCAACTTCCTTTTTCTCACTACAATATTGTTTATTAGGGCCACTGTACTGTTTGTACTGATAACTTCTGTCCACAATTTTTTCATTTCTCGATATTTTTTGGAACAGATATGCTTAATTTTCTTGCACTGTAATGCAAATAGTCAGTCAAGAAATATACAGCCCTAGAATATGTACAGAATATTTTCTGTGGTTGCCAACTTTAGCCAATGCAAAGCATTTTCTGATGCCAAGCCAGTATGAAATAACCTGATAAAAAAAATCTATTATAAAATAACATCTTCTTCCTTGTTGAATCCCTTCCTATCTGCATTATTATTGACAAATAATTACAGAGAACACTGTGATGTTCTAGATGTAAGAATGAGAAATAGTTAAGATCTCTTGATATCCAGCCAGAAGCTTGATTCTGTATAGGTCTTTAAGACTACTTTCAAATGAAGTAAAGAGAAATTAATCTTTACTTATGTAAAGATTTATGTTTTACTATGACTAAACTTACTGATAAACTGAATGATTTTGTTTTTGTTGACATATTCAGTAATCTTGACACATTAATCATGGAACCCTGGGATTTTTTGCTTTTTTTATTTAATTACATTAAAACATGTTAATTAATCTTACTGATATTTTTTAATTGTAGATTGCTATGTGAAACAGAAATTCTTCCCTCTTTAAGCTGAATTCAGGGTGTCTTGTCTCAAATATGGAACACAGATTCACAGAATCTCGGAATCATGAGCTGTAAGAGGCTATTAAAGACATCTAGTCCAAGTACCGTGCAATGAACAGGGACATCTGCAGCTAGATTGGGTTGCTTGGATCCTGGTCCAGCCTGACCTTGAATGTGTACAGGGAGTGGGCATCCAGCACTGCTCTGGGCAACACGGTCCTGTGCTTCTCTATCCTTATCATAAAAAATTTTTCCTTATTTTCAGTCTGAATCTAAATCCCCACTCTTTTAGTTTAAAGCTATTTCCCTTTGTCCTATCACAACTGGCTGCAAGAGCACATTGCTGGCGCATATCCAGCTTGCCATCCACCTGTATCCCCACGTCCTTTTTGGCAGGACTGTGCTCAATCCTTTCATCCTCCCACTTGTAATGATTGTGGGGATTACCACAACCCAGGTGCAAGACCTTGCACTTGACTTTGTTGAATTTCATGATGTTCTCCTGGGCCTACTGCTTAAGCCTGTCTAGGTCTCTCTGGATGGCATCTCATCCCTTGGACGTGTTGACCTCACCACACAACTTGGTGTCATCTGTGAATTTACTGAGGATGCACATGAATCATTCAGAAAGTGCTGCCTTTGCAATTGTCCCCTAAAAGTAGTAATGAAATTCTCTACAAAGCAGACAGAATGCAATGATGATCCATGGAGCTCCCCAATTACATCAAGTCTACCAACATGGATGCTTTTTCCTCACCACTGTATAGGCAAACATTAGGAAGTATTCAATGTCTATTTGAAAGCCTCAGTGGTTCCTTATGTTAAGATTAAATCGTAGTTATTTGAACAGTATAGCAAGATACAGTGACAGCATATATCAAACAGTGCTGGGGCAGTATCCTGTAAGTTCTATTGATTTTTTAAATTCAAAATAAACATAATATCAAAGCAATGATTGAATAATCAACTAACAAGAAAGGTTACAATGTAATATGCTACTATAAGAAAAATATTTAGGATCAGATATTATACCAATATACATAGCAGAAAAAGAAATCCAAATATTTTCCTTACCTTATTTACTTTTTTTTCCTATTTTTTTCCTGCACAGGCATTGACCCTCAAGCTTTTTTCCAGCTCCCACTAGTCTTAATGTTCTACCTGTTGGCACTATTACAGATTTTTTCAAGGCTTACTATAAATAACTGGGTTTTTTTTGTTTGTTTGTTTGTTTTTGCTTTTTAATCCTGTGTTATATATCCTATAAATGAATAGTATTGCTAATTGAACAAAATGCAAATTGTAAGTGATTTAATCAAAGACTACTAAGCATTAATCTGCTGTTTATCACCACTTCTAAGTTCGAACAAAGTATTTCCATTTCTGGAGAAGATATATGTATAAGCAATAAAAATGGTAAAGTTTCTAACCCATATTCCACTGACTTTTACAGTTTCTGAACAATAGTTCATGACTGTAAAAAAAAAAAATAATTGTTTTCTCAAAGATTTATATGTAAACTTTCAGCTGGTAATTTATTTACCTGATAGTAATGTACAAAACATCATCTTGAATTTTTATTCTCTAAACTCAGACTTCCACTTTCCAGAAAATAAGACTACATTCTTGGTCATGATTTTTTTTTCCTTTCCTCCTTTGTTTTTTGTTTGCTTGTTTTTGTTTTGTTTTTGTTTTAATTAGTATACTGTAAAATTTCACATATCAAGATTAAATTCACTACCACTGTTTTACCACTTTATCTGCAATGTAGTCTGTTAAGTATACAGAGAAAGAAACATAATAAAAGAAAATATCTCTTCTGATACAAATTGATTTATATGGAGTTGTGTAGAAGTAAATCGTTATAAAGTTTATCCTCCTCTCATGATTAAATCAAGTGATACTGACTGACTGAAGTAATTAGAATACTCTAGGTTCTCTACAGATATTAATGAAGGAAAAATATGAAGAAATAAAATATGAGATTTAAGAGACTGGGAAAGAAAATAATAGTATTCTCAATTCACTCTTAGCAGTATTCAGAAGTACGTATTTTATGAAGAAATTAACCATGAACAATGAAGGAACTCTGGAGATTGATGAGAAAGTTTGAATCACTCATGTGATCTCTAGTAGAAAAAGATATAAAATAATTTCTAATATCAGACACAGATGAAAATATAAATACAGTAAAATATATATCGTATATCACTACTGCAAAAAAAAAAAAAAAAAAAACACCCAAAAATTATTAGAGAGGTTATAGAGAGCTAAATACAAACTAATGGCAGATTAGAGCCTAGTAGAGAACAGATGAGGGGACTTCAGATGAGATCATAAGGTGAGGATATGCTTTACTCTAAACACAGATGAGATAAGCAGCATATAAACTTCCATTCATATTTTGAAGATATGAATAGAGTATGATGATCACATCTTCGTGTTTCATAGTGAAATAACTTTGCTCAGTCTTCTCACACTTGGTTGTCTATCAATTTAACCCACTTTATTCTTGATCTATATATACGAGTGAAGGTAAACAATTTTTAAAGAGTTGTAGGATGTCTTCAAAATCTGCACTGAAAATTCAATCCAGCTGTGAGATCTAATGGAGAACTGATCCTGAAATTTTGTTCAAATAGAAGTACTTAATAAGTGAGAAATAAGACCAAGGGCTGTATAACACTTTTCATTTTTACTTTTTCCTAATTTAAGAAGCAATATAAGTAACAAGAAATAAAGTCTATTTGTGACATGAGTAATAATTTCATATTTAATCCGTACACATATTGGAAAATCCTAGTCTCCTTTCCGTATATAGGCTTTTTCCCCTTCTTCTCCATATCATCATTATTAAAGTATAAGGATTGATACATATTTGGACTCTAGTTATCTTTACACATAGAAATACATCATATCAGTGATGACAAATTTCACCCCTGTGAAATTCACTATTCATCTACGAAAGCAGATATATTTTAAGTTATAGCTTTACATCTTGATAAATATGTGAATTTTTGTGGTTCTGATATCAGTTTATTGCCTCATGTTTTATTACTAAAGCTCAACACACAAAATCATTCTTTATTTGATTTTTTAAAATTAATTTTAATTTTAATATTTTATGTTTTGGTGACATATTGCTATCAACTGTCTACTAACTGAATCACAGAATCACAGACTGGCCCGGGTTGGAAGAGACCTCAAGGATCATATATCTCCAACCCCCCTGTGATTTATTTCCCGACTAGAACAAATGGCACGAAGTTAGTGAAGTTATAACACTTCCAATTTTGAAAAGCATTTTATATACAATATAGATAAGGAATAAAGAGACAAAAATTTATTGAGCATTAGAAACTCAGGTAAAGGAAGTGGAAATGAAACATGTCAGTAAATAGTCATCCACTTTGTTCTTGAAACTTTTTCTTGATGCAAAGTATTTTCCACTGTCTTTTTTAAGAAAAATCAGAACAGATGGTTTTGTATTATAAATCTATATATTCTTATAAAAATATAAGCGTGTATATATTTGTATAAAATATATATGTTTGTATAAAATACAGTTAATTAATTGTTCCTTCCTTCCTCCTTCCTTTGTTAGGTTGTTTTGCTATACTTTGAATTCTGAACTGATTGGTCTTAGGAAGAAAGTCTTAATCCTCCCTCCACAGACTGATCTGTACTTGAGATATTCCCTTCAAAACATGTTTACAAAAGTAAATGCAAAGTAAACACGAAAGTGATCACAATCTTCCATGGCTATTTTGCCAGAGTAAGGTCATCTGTATCATAACTTTTCTGGGAAACTGGCATGACTTGCTGCCCTCCCCCTCCCCCCCCCTCCCGAACATGTGTATGCTACTGCACTTAGCAATAGTGTACAGCAAACAGGAGGAATTTGAGGTCAGATGTCTGCGGCAGGGCTACAATTTCATAGAATAATGGTGATGTGGTGATACAGCTCATGTGGTTGGTGAGCTGACATGGATTCGTAATGAGCTTTGTAGGAAGGACAGGACAGGAGAGCAAGGAAGAGAGCTGCATTTTATGTAAGACAGCAGCCTCATGTTTGCATGTTTTACTCCCCAGTGTGGACGTGAAGCACCTCAGTATCTGTGGAGTTGAGGGTTCTGAGAGCAGGGAACAGGACAAAAAGCAGAATAACAGCCTGAGATATAAGGAGAGAGATTTTGGCCTGTTCAGAAATTTGCCTGGAAGAATCTTAAAAAGAATAATTGTTTCTTTGTCCTGGTTATTGTGTGGTTTGCCTACCTGCCATAACGCCTCTCGGTCCCCTGGTTCTTGAGGAAAACAGTCCATTATTTCATATTTGATGGGAAAAGTGATGGTTTTGAATGAATACTTTAACTGGCAAGGAAGATGACAAAAATGAAAATACCATTAGTTCTCTGAAAGCCAATTCTTGAATTCCTACTAATCCCAATTTCACTGCTAGTCTGTTAGCCTCCACCAGCTTAACAAATGGTGAGATTATTTAGGTGATGCCACCCACAATACTCTTACATCTATTCATTGTAATAGATTGACAGGACAAATTCAAAGGATTTACACTTACTGCCATTCTTAGTTTTGTCTTTACCTTCCCTTTGTTCTCTTATGTTTCCACAGTAAGAGAAAGGCTATTTCTCTGCCATAATTCAAATCTTTGTGGATAAACATGACATTTTACTACTATCATTAATTGCTATGTCAGTTTTCTGATGCTCCTGGGTTACCATCTTGCCCCATCAAAGCATTTATGAAGATAAATTCTCACCCCACTGAAAGGGATTTTCCATACTCGAATTTTGCTCACTATTACTGACTTTCTTAAATTTGCAGCATAACTGTATCACCATTTGTCTCTTTTCCACAATCCATGCACAAAACCAAAGCAGTCGCTGTTTTGCAATCTCCTCTGCTACGCAGTGGCCACACCTGTCTCTTGATGACAGCAAATAAAGTCATTCAATGTGGACACTGATTTCCACTGAACTTCCCCAGTTGCTTTTCACAAACAGCAGTGAAAACAAGGAGCAGAAACAAAGTTGCTTTTCCTTCTTGAACTTGAGGCTGGTACTGCTAATTTCTCTTTTCCTGCAGAGCAAGGGAGGACAGGTGGCAGAAAGCTGGTAGCAGTAAGTTGTCTTCAAACAACCTAAACTTAAACCAGCAGCCTAAAGGCCTACTGTCACTTGTGTCTGGGAGGACCAGCATGGCCTAACAGTACATAAGGCTTTAGCAAATTATTCTGTGCAAGATCCATGCTGCTGTGTATTTTGGTGATTTGTTTAAAAATAAATAAATTAATTAATTAATAAGTTGCGCTAATTCTGATTTCTGACTGTTTTCTGGACTGTACTAAGATCTTTTTTGGCTTAGCCCTGCAGGTCTGTATTTCTTAGTTTCTTGCTCATAAAGAGCTCTCCCCAGCACAGCAGGTCAACTCAATAAACCTTTCACTCACTTTGACATGTTAAAGAAAATTTATCTGCTGAATAGAACAAAAGTACAAGCCCCAAATAAAAACAAAACAACCACTGCANTTTTTTCTGGATCATATTGATGATTGGTTAAAATAAATTAAGTAACATAGCAGTAGCTTGATTTTTTTAAGACAGAGTTCACATTTTTCCTGCTTCTTAGACCATTGCATAAATTGTCAAGTAGTGTCTAGAAATCTTTGCCTTTACTCCCTACCATAATATTACTTTAGCGAAGATTTTAACACTATCTTTACTACCTATGGTAAAATTGTCACTTGATCCTATTTTAAATAGTCTCTGGAATTAATAAGGTTATTTTCTATGTGTATGTGTAGGAGAAATTACACAGATCCATACGTAGTCACTGAAATCCATAAACTTATTTTCTGTGTATGTGCAGGAGAAATTATGCAGATCCATATGGTACTTCACAGATAGATGCTGTGGCAGGTATCTTTCTCATTAACACTCTTCTTTCCTTATCTTGCTTTCTGTCTACACCCTTTTGCAACTTCCCTCCAACTTTATGACTATGTTCCCTATTCGTTTCATTATTTTGAACTAAACAAATATATATCTCAGCTATTTTCTTTCTCAGCTCTCTGGGTTAACTTAAACATAAAACAGCTCCAAATAAGTTTCTTACTTTTCTTCATTATCTTTTCCATGAGTAAACTGCTATTCTTGACAGCTTTGCACCTTCTCTGTTCAATTTAAAGTAATCTTTCTGCTGATTGGATTAAATCCTTTTTTTCCTCTCTCTCCTTCCTCTTTGAACATACAACTTTTCTACAGAAATATTTTCTCTGTTCAGCTTTGATTAGTTTAAGCTTGTGTTTGCTGCAGAAGAACTCATCTCCTCTCTAGTCTTCAAAACCATTCTAGGCTTTATTCATGCATTGGAGGAAATCTTCCAACATAAATCATTCCCAAAAAAATCATACAATTAAAGAAATAAAATACATTTGGAGACTTATCTACTGCAATCTATATTTTGAAGCTTCCTTTTCTTGATTTCCAAAGAGTAACTCTTCCTTATCCTGTTCAAATCTCTTTTTCCTTTTATCTAGTCTCTTGCATGTATTTGCTCTTTAGGAAATACAACAATACAAGCTATCAGCCATGTTCTTCACCGTATATGCCAAAACTGCATTCCGTATGGCGTGCAGGTCTCACATGCTGAATCCTGGGTCAGTTCCTGCTCATCTGGACTGTGGAACAGTTTACTAATATAATGCACTAATACATCATCTCTTCTCATCCTGGAGGAGGTATTTATTTTCTTTGTTTTTCAGCTTTCCATGTATAAAACAGAATTTAAATTTGTCCTCTCCATCAACCAATGTATACAGCAAATATTTATATGTGTATGAACATACTGTGTCTGTAGTAGCATGTATAAATACAGTAAAACAGGTCATATACATTAAAATGCAGTTAAAATCTTTCAATCTTTCCTTAACACTACATCTGACCCATTTTTTTTTTGTTGGTGTCATAGCAACAAAAACATTAAATTTTATATTTCTGTATTTTGAAATAGAAAATATCTGCATGTCATCTATTAACCTTCTTCTATTAACCTTCTTAACCTGCCTGAGGATAGGAAACATAAATATAAGAACCCACTTCAGATTTCATCTCTTTTCCCCTTTTTTCCTGCTTGGAAAATGTCAATATACCAACCCTTGTCCTTCTACGGAAATATAATAATAAGTATTTTTCAAGAATATGCTTTAGAAAAAGAAACTTATTAACAGAGTATTAAATGGCCCGTTAGATGTCATTTGGATCACCAAGATCAGCCAAATTAAAGTAGAGAGGGAATCTCAGTCTTTTTCTCACATCTTAATGAACTGCTCTAATGAGTCTATTGGACTGGGTTATGTTAAAAGGACAATGAAAGAAAGAGATCTGTTAATTATTTGGAAGAAGTGCTTGCTCATGTCAGAATCCTCCCACAGTGTCTTCTGCTCTGTTTCTGCAGAGGAGTTACTGTGTTCTTATCCTTCTCAAAGAGCTCTGCAGCACTTGTACTTGCTCTAAACTTTTTGTGATTCCTTTGTTCTTCAAAATAGTATTTCTCCAAGGACACTTGAGGGAAATGCCTGAAAAAGTTACTTATCCTTGAATTTCCACCTCAGTATTCTGTATAATTATTTTCAAAATTGGCCTTGAATGTTTGTCTGCATAAAAGGACTGAAGTACAAATTTCCACTTCCTCATGTGAATGGGTTTAATCCCTGTATTCAAAAAAATGTATATAATTATTACAACAGACAACAAATTATAGAAGGAAGAAGAGTGGAATAATAATTAAAAAATCCAGTATGTTAATACATGAGGAAAAATATTCCTGGAGTATCACCATGTTGCACTCTGACTAGTTTCCAGTTTTAGTGCATCCACATAAATCACAGTAGCTCCAAATCTTCAAGAACAAACTTGAATTACATTAGGAAAAAAGTATGATTCCCTAGAGGTATTGTTTTTCTTTTAATATAGAAGATATTTTAGGAAAAAGAAAAAAAAAGAGGGAGAGAAAAAAAGAGAAAAATAAAGAAAAAGGAAGGAAATGTTTCTATTTCTTTTCACCTCCACAGTGGCTAACATCAGAGAATGTAAAAATTCTATTTTTGTTCATTGCAAGGCTAATCTGCAGTCCTAACTTTTTCACTTGCCAGTCTCCCACATCTTCACTCTAAATCTACACTATGACTCACTTAAGCACTACAAAACCTGGAAATACTAATTTTCCTGCAGGAAGAAAAAAAAAAATGCAAATACAAAACAAAGACACAAAAAATGAGATTTATAGTTATTCTTGAGACTGAATCTAAAGACTGTAACTATGATGATGTCAATCTGAATGATTTCAGTTCAACACAGCTGATGTGAAGATGTTCTTAAAACAGCTTTTTGAAGAACTGGGGTGTACTATGAAACACCTCGGTGGCTTGTTTAATTCATGTTATTGGGCTGTGAATGTCTTCAAAAAGGGCATATGTCAAATTGTGTTTTCAGTCCTCAAAGACTTACTACTGAAAGGTTATGTTAAATCTTTAGTTTGGCCATTGGGATTCTTTATATATAAAAAACTCCTGATAAGAATGTATATATAAATGATAAATTTGCCTTAAGAATCCAGCAGTCAAGTGTTGTAATGATCACTCTTCATAGTTCTTCAATTTGGTCAAACTACCAGCATCTCTATTTTAATAACTGGGCATTTAAAGCACAAGTTTACTTTTGCAATGATATATGATTGTGTAGTATCTTCTTTGATGAACTACAGTGGCTTAGTGGCTATAAGAAATCTGGGAGTGTTTTTACAATGTGTGTTGAACTTCAAGATGTGAAGCTATTAAAAACGTCTTTATCCCCTAGGCGGGGAGAAAGAGGAGGAAAAAACATAATACTTCTCTTGTGCCCAGAAAAATTTGTAGTTTTGTAGCTGAAAGAAAGAAGGAAGCAATGATTAGCTTTTTCATAAGGGAGTATATTTTAAAAATAATTTTTAAATTTCCTTGAGTAAGTTTATGCCTAGCATTAAGTAACACTTTATTCCAGTATGCAGAATGAAACTGAATTTCTTTTACTTAATGTCTATTGGTTTCTGGACAAGATTTTTAAAATTCGTTTTGTGTGTGTGTTTTCTCCTCAGTCTCTTTGTTTTGACTCACGTCTGTCAGACACTGTCCATTCTGCTGATCTGTTTCCAGATGGTCCTCTGCTTGGCAGGTTTGATATGCCATGTCACATAAAAAGAGAAAAAAATTGAAGTGGCATTCACTTGATATAATCCTTTGATTATCAGCATACATACAGGGAATGGCACAGCACCTCATTGCCAGTTACTTAACATCCAATGATTCCATCATCCAAGTTCAGCGCAGCACAGTTTAACATTTTAAGATTTTTTTGACAAATATGTATTTACTTGGGATTTTGTTTTTTGAGTTTTGGGGTTTTTTTTGAGTCTACGAACAGATACATATAAACAAATGTTGAAAAGGAGAGGAAAAGAAAGGAGAAAAACAGAAAGGAAAGGAGAGGAAAGGTGAGTGAATAAGAAACTCAAAATAAAAGGCAATAAATATGACATTTCAAAGGTTATCTCCATTTTAATTTTGTTTTAAATCTCTTTAGCAATGAAGGGGCCTACAGGAAACCCAAGGAGGTACCTTTTATAAAGGCATGTAGCAAAGCGTGAAGGGAAATGACTTCAAACAGGAAGAGAGTAGATTTAGACTAGATATTAGGAAGAAATTCTTTACTGTGGGGGTGGTGAGACACTGGAACAAGATGCCCAGAGAGGTTGTGAATGCCCCCTCCCTGAAAGCATTCAAGACCAGTCTGGATGGGGCTTTGAGCAACCTAGTCTAGAGGGAGGTGTCCCTGCCTGTTGGAACTAGGTGATCTTAAGGGTCCCTTCCAACCCAGACTATTCTATGATTCTATGATTTACATGCACAAGTTTGACAAGAACAGAATAATATGATGGGGAACAGGGCTACCTTATTAAAGAACTCATAATCTTTACATCTGAAGTTTGAATTAATATTTCAAAAAACAATACCAGTAAGACAGTTCTTTTTGTTGGTTTTAGTTAAGCAATGTCAGCAGGAGGCTGGGTACAGAATTCCGGAATTTTTTAAGTACTATAATTCACTTCAGATGCTTTTTAAAAAGTAAGCCTACTCTTTACATGCAGAAGACATATTGTGAATTACATTCTGCAGATTTATTATTTTCTAGATTTAACGCAGCCAGTGTCATATTTCTGGCCTTGTCAAAGCACATAAAAATTAAAACAACAGCGAAGATCTGGCTTTTCCTGTGAGTATAATATATACATAAAATATATATATGTTTTAATTTATCTGTTTTGTTTTCTGTTTTCTTTATGGTATTTTAAAGTTATGACCTGGGAAGTAAGAAGTTTAGATGACATAAGAGAGTCTCTTCCAAGAAACATATAGATTAGTAGCCCTAAAAACTTGGATATCTGCCTGCTTCTTTCTCTTTTCTCTTTAGACATTAAGCAATAGCTCTATAAATAATGTCTTGATTTAGTGTTTCTTTAGCATTTCTGTCATTTTACCTAAACTTGGAAACAGACAAAAATATCCAATTGGAAGAGATGACCTACGGTTCTGATAAAATCAACGAAGACAAGCTCTTAAGGGTAAGATTCAGCTCCTAGAAAGTCGTTCATAACTTTCCCTCTGCCTTGATAAGGCACAGAACAATTGGACTTCTACCTAAGAAAAAATGCCTAAAGATAGAAACAATAAGTCCAAATCATGGAATTGGAAAGACTAAGTAGTTTAAACAAATTTATATCCTTTTTAATTCTACTGCAGTGAGAGATAATCTGAAAAAAAGATTATCAGTGAAATTGAAGTAATTTCATGTTCATGTTTATGTAGCTAAGAAATATTTATTTATTTATTTGATTGGTTGGTTGGATTTTTTNAACTTTTATCCAACAAGCATTTTATTTAAAGTTATTTACAGATGCATAAAACTATGCAGTGGATTAAAAATCACTAAGGGCTGGGGATGAGGGTGTTGAAGTCAAGGTCATTGTGAGGACTTATAACCCTGCAGGAATGTGATAAGTTTTCCCATCGCCTGCTATAGCCTGTATGCTTTTTTTATGCTGAGTGCAAACAGACATTTGTTTGATAGAGGCATCTGAGAGCTTCTGCTTTCTTCCTGTTTGGTTTGACTCACTCTACCTATTCTTTCATTATATGCCTTGACTGGACAAGCAGGAATTGACAGCTTAAGGTATAGTGCCAGATATATTGTTAGTAAGAAAACTATGCTGGAAAATAAAATAGCCATGAGGAGCAAGCCAAATACATGGGAAGCAATACAGAAAAATTCAGCTTTTGGGCCTGCCCAGAGTTTTCAAGGTATGACTTAATTACTCTTCAAAAGTTATCAGGTATCCTCTGTGTCTTCAAGATTCTTGTCTGGCTGATACTTCAGATGGGTTGAAGTCATCTAAAGGCTATGTGTCATATGTGTCTGTGGATGACTTGGCTACTTTACTGTGCCTTTAAATGGTAATGTATGTTTATCTCAACATCTAAATCTTTTCTTTCTCTTTTTTGTGCACAAAAATATTTATAAGGGGACCATGTGAAAGGTGAATCATACACTGTTGTTTACAGATTGTCTACTCTAAATTCTGTTCAAAGTGAGACCTGGTCCATCTGGACTCTGGCCAGGCAAGTCTTTAAGATTTTCAAGGATGGGTGGTTCACAGCCCTTCTGGACTGTTCCTTTTGAAGTTGGATCTAAGTTAATTTTAAGATTCCCACTTGCAGGAGTTAAGGATTTTTAACAGTGATGATACTTGTGATATTCAGTGTTTCTATTATTCTATGATTCTGTGATCTTTCCACATAAACTTATAGACATGCTTTAGCTATAAGACAACAGTCACCAGTTTGTATTCCTAAATACTTTATAAATCTATGAAAATTTCAGTATTAAGATTTTTTTCTTTCTAATGCCAGATGTTTCTTTGTGCAGTATTTCTAATTGACTTATTTCCTTTAATGAAATACAGAATAAATATTTTCCATACATTTATTTTAAAATATTTTTCCTAAAATGCTTATTGTTTTTTTGCTTCCTGGTAATAATTCCTCAGATTCTTTATTCCAAGCTTGCATTGTATGGAAAGGGGGGAGAAATGTGCATCAGTATGCATATGAACAGAGGATGTTGTTCATATAATCATGGAATCACAGAATCATAGAATGGCTTAGATTGGAAGAAATCTTAAAGATAATCTTGTTACAACCCCCTTGTCCATTGGATCTGAATTCCCAGCATCCCATCCAGTCTGGCCTTGAATGCCTCCAGGGATTCGGCATCCACAGCTTCCTGTTTGAATACATCTGCATCCTCTGAGTAAAGAATTTCCTCCTAATATCTCATCTAAATAAATCTTCTTTTAGTTTAAAAACATTCCCCATTATCTTATCACTATCAGTCCATGTAAAATGTTGGTTTCTTTCCTGTCTACAAGCTCCCCTTAAGTAGTCTGCAGTGAAGATTCCCTGGATCCTTGTCTTCTCCATACTGAACAAGCCCAGATCCCTCAGTCTGTATTTGTAGGAGAGATGCTCCTGCCCTCTAATCATCTCTGTGGCCATCCTCTGGACCTGCTTCAACTCTTTGTCTTACATGTGTTTGGGTCCCCAAGTCTGGACACAATACTACAAATGGGGCCTCGTGAGGGAAGCATAGAGGGGGACAATTATGTCCTTCACCTTGCTGGCCACCACTCTTCTAATGCAACCCAGGATACCATTGGCCTTATGAGCTTCAAGTACATGCTTGCATCAGCCAGAATCCCAAGTCCTTCTTGGCATAGCTGCTCTCAATGAGTTCTTCTCCCAGTCCTGGGGTTGCTATGACCCAAGTGCAACTCCTTGCACTTGGCCTTGTTGAACCTCATTAAGAGGGCTCGCTTTCTGAGCCTGTTCAGGTCCCTCTGGATGGCTGGAAGCATAAAGGTACGGAAATCCCTAATCCCTATGGTAAAGATCAGGGGAAGGGCTGACAAGGCAGACATATTGGTGGGCGTCTGCTATAGACCGCCGAACCAGGATGAAGAGACAGATGAGGTGTTCTATGAGCAGCTGGCAGAAGCTGCGAGATCGCCGGCCCTTGTCCTCATGGGGGACTTCAACTTCCCTGACATATGCTGGGAATACAACGCAGCGCAGAAGAAGCAGTCTAGGAGGTTTCTGGAGTGTATGGAGGATAACTTTCTGATGCAGCTGGTGAGAGAGCCTACGAGAGGAGCTGCCCCGCTAGACCTGCTGTTCACAAACAGAGAAGGTCTGGTGGAAGATGTGGAGGTCGGGGGCTGTCTTGGACAGAGTGACCATGAGATGGTAGAGTTCTCGATTCTTGGTGGAGCCAGGAGGAAGAACAGCAAAACTGCTACCTTGGACTTCCGGAGGGCGGACTTTGAATTGTTTAGAAGACTAGTAGGGGGAGTCCCCTGGGATTCAGTCTTAGAGGGTAAAGGGGTCCAAGACAACTGGTTGCTCTTCAAGAAGGTAGTCTTACAGGCGCAGGAGCAGGCTGTCCCCCTGAGCTGCAAAATGAGCCGGCGGGGAAGGAGACCGGCGTGGATGAATAGGGAACTATTCTTGAGGCTCCGGGAGAAAAAGAGAATCTACATCCTGTGGAAGAAGGGACGGGCAACTCAGAAAGAGTACAGAGAAGTTGTTAAGATGTGCAGGGAGAAAATCAGAAAGGCGAAAGCCCAGCTCGAACTCAACCTGGCCGCTGGGATAAAAAGAAACAAGAAACCCTTTTACAAATATATCAACAGTAAGAGGAGGACTAAGGAGAATCTCCATTCTTTACTGGATGAGGCTGGGAATATGACTACTGGGGATAAGGAAAAGGCAGAGGTCCTGAATGCCTTCTTTACGTCTGTCTTTAAAGGTCAGACCAGTTATCCTCAGGGTACTCCACTTTTTGACCTGGTAGTCTCGGCTGGGGAGCAGACTAAACCACCCACGATTCAGGAGGAAACAGTCAGAGACCTGCTACTCCAACTGGACTGTCACAAGTCCATGGGGCCGGATGAGATTCACCCGAGAGTGCTGAGGGAACTGGCGGAGGTGATAGCCGAGCCGCTTTCCATCATCTATCAGCGCTCCTTGTTGACTGGTGAAGTACCGGAAGACTGGAGGCTTGCCAATGTGACTCCCATCTACAAGAAGGGCTGTAAGGAGGACCCGGGGAACTACAGGCCTGTTAGCCTGACCTCGGTGCCAGGGAAGGTTATGGAACAGATTGTCTTGAGGGAGATCACGCGGCAAGTGCGGGACAACCGGGGGATCAGGCCTAGCCAGCATGGGTTCACGAAGGGCAGGTCCTGCTTGACCAACCTGATCTCCTTCTATGATCTAGTGACCCGCCTGGTGGATGAGGGAAAGGCTGTTGATGTAGTCTACCTAGACTTCAGCAAAGCCTTTGACACTGTCTCCCACACTATTCTCCTGCAGAAGCTGGCAGTCCGTGGCTTGGACAGGTACACTCTTGGCTGGGTAAGGAACTGGCTGGAGGGCCGGGCCCAGAGAGTGGTGGTCAATGGAGCTAAATCCAGCTGGCGACCGGTCACGAGTGGTGTTCCCCAGGGGTCGGTGCTGGGGCCTGTCCTCTTCAATATCTTTATTGATGACCTGGATGAGGGCATTGAGTGCACCCTCAGTAAGTTTGCAGATGACACCAAGTTGGCTGGAAGTGTCGATCTGCCTGGGGGTAGCGAGGCCCTACAGAGGGATCTGGACAGGCTGGATAGCTGGGCTGAAGCCAATGGGATGAGGTTTAATAAGACCAAATGTCGGGTCCTACACTTTGGCCACAGCAACCCCAAGCAACGCTACAGGCTTGGGGCGGAGTGGCTAGAAGACTGTGTAGAGGAAATGGACCTGGGGGTGTTGGTTGACGCTCGGCTGAACATGAGCCAGCAGTGTGCCTGGGTGGCCAAGAAGGCCAATGGCATCCTGGCTTGTATCAGAAGTAGTGTGACCAGCAGGAGCAGGGAAGTAATTGTCCCCCTGTACTCAGCTCTGGTGAGGCCGCACCTTGAGTACTGTGTCCAGTTCTGGGCCCCTCACTGCAAGAAAGACATTGAGGCCCTGGAACGTGTTCAAAGAAGGGCAACAAAGCTGGTGAGGGGTCTGGAGCACAGGCCTTATGAGGAGCGGCTGAGGGAGCTGGGATTGTTCAGTCTGGAGAAGAGGAGGCTCAGGGGAGACCTTATTGCTCTCTATAACTACCTGAAGGGAGGTTGTAGTGAGCTGGGGGTCGGCCTCTTCTCTCGTGTAACTGGTGATAGGACTAGAGGGAATGGTTTCAAGCTGTGCCAGGGAAGATTCAGGCTGGATATTAGGAAATACTACTTCTCTGAAAGAGTGGTCAGGCACTGGAATGGGCTGCCCAGGGAGGTGGTGGAGTCACCGACCCTGGAGGTGTTCAAGGAACGTTTGGATGTTGTGATGAGGGATATGGTTTAGCGAGAACCATTGGTGATAGGTGGATGGTTGGACTAGATGATCTTATAGGTCCCTTCCAACCTTACTGATTCTGTGATTCTGTGATTCTGTGAAATCACTTTGTGACTAATTTCTGTTCTGGCAGATTCTGGCTTTTCCTATTGCATAATCTAAAGTAATATTTTGTCTTTAAGTTATAGAAACATAAAGGTCTGGCTGTTGAGTTATGAAGCAGGAGGTGTCAAGACAGAAGAAAAATCATCTGTAGCAGGAAAAAAGAATTGGAACTAAGTGAGTAAAAGTACAGAGGAGATGTGTTCTCAAAGATGAGGGCAGCAACACCTTGCTAACATCTGATGATTCAGTTTTTGGAGAAAAGACTGGGAAGTACTGTGGAAAAAGGCCTGCAGTATAGCAAAGGAGGTTGTACTTGGTAAAAGATGCTAAAAAATAATCAGATCTTCAAACATGGTAAGACAGTTTTGACTAAGCAGAGTATGGTTTTCTATTTTCTTCTGCATCGGTGCTTTGATCAAATATTCTCATGCCACGTAACTGAATGTTCAAAGGGACTTAGCAGCACATGGAACTATGATCTTACTGTAAATAATACAAAATACTTTTATTTGTGTATTTCCTGTAATATTGTTTTCTGACCAATTAATAACTTCATTTCCCGTAACTTATTAAATTATATTGTATGATGCATAGATATTATGTAAATGTATTTTAGCTTCATATTTATTACCTCCTTATCTACTTTAAAGAAAAATAATCCATCTACAATGCTATAACTTCTCTAAATTCTCCTTAGTAAATTTGTGCATATGACTTAAAATGTCAGTTTTAATTTTCACTTATTAACACTGAATTCATGGATTAGGTAATACAAATAATGTAATTTAACTGGAGGAAAGCTTCCTTTACAGCTTCTGTGACCTCAGATTAAATTGATTTTATTACACTCATTAAAATCTAAGAATAAATTCAGGTAGGATTACAAAACTGTTGAAACTCCTGGATCAATATGGCTTACAGAAGGATGCACTTGAACATGTTTTAATCTGAAACAGCAAAGAGAGAAAGGACATCTAGTTTTTATTTTTAATTCTTCCATTTATTCACCTCTGCTTTCCTTCTCTAAAATGTTTCAAACATTCAGTGGTCCGAGGAAGAGAACATTATACATGCTGGGACATTGCCCTTCTGAAAATCCCGGCTGAGAACTGTAGGAGGAAAGCACCAAGGAACACTTTATTCCCACCTTTAGTAACATCAGCAATCTTCCCCACATGCATCTTTATATCTTCAAAGTTGTTGAGCTTTTATTGATGACATAAGCCAGGTTCTGAGTAAAATCCTGCAGTGACACTACTGTAATCCCAATGACACTACTATAAACTGCTTTAGAAGTTTTTCAGTTGTTTCTGTCACACACTAATATGTCTTCAGCCCCTCTTTAATTACTTGTGACTTCCCTGTAACATCCTTAGAGCAGGCCCTTGATCTAGTCTTTATCTGTCACTCTGGGAAAGAGTAGGAATTCACCTTCCTGTCGTGGAAAGCCTATCAAAGTAGGCTTTTTATCTCTTGCTTGAACAAGACAAAAATTAAATTTAATAAATTAAATACAGAAAATATGACAATTGTGAAAGGCTTATAAGGAAAGCAAAGGTAGCAGGAAGGAGAAATCTATAAAAAGCTTCAGGCAGACCCTAGAAGACTGGCAAAGCTCCAATCCTCTGAAATAGAAAAATCAATTAGATACATCAGGCAGATATATCATGCACCAGGGGAAAAGAGAAAAAATCCTGTTCTACATGGAGACAGAGGCACAGACACAGACAGAGAGAAGTAAATATGCACGCACATTTCTCATCAGGAGCACCTTGAGGCAAATCCACATTAATCACTTCAAAAAAACAATCAGATTTTGTGGACTTCTGCACCAGTCTCAATGAATTCACAGCTCAAGATGTCAAACTTTGAAATGAAGGCCTTCTGCCAAGCTATCAAATGCCTAAATTCTTGAATCCACAAAAAGACAAACTACACTCTTTATCTGTGGAAGAGAAGGTAATAAAGGTAATTAGATCAAGCAAACAGAAAGATCACCAAGCTGGATAACTTCTGTGCCATGCAGAATTCTCTTCAACACCTTTCTCTCTGAGCAGAAAAATTTTATGGTCTTTATCCCCTGAAACTTAGGAAATAATGAAAACATTACAATCGTTCACAAAGATCACAATCAAATGAAGGAGGAATTTGATATTAATAATTGACATGGTGAATTTAGTCTCCTACCACATATTTAGAACATCTGTAAAGAAAATGTATAACACAATATTAAACTGGTATGGAAATGGAATTGAAATGTGCAGCCTGTCCACAGAAATGATAGTATCTACTTATGACTGTGGGTAGTAATAACAGATAATGATAATAAAATAAATAATGACAAATTATTACATACTTAGGATGTCTAATACATCCTGAAACTCCCCAAGGAATAGTGATAATTCCTTCTTCACCCAGTATGCAATTCTGCATAAAGATGCTACCATATCTCTATGAAGGAGGGAAGTATGAAGACTAAGAGGCAAATTCAACAGCTAAATTTCGTGTGCAGAACACACATACAGCCTCCGAAGGCAATAAGCAGGTCAGATGTTTCTAAGAAGCATTAAGTGTCAAAGTTCTGCATCATTTTAGGTGTCAAAGTTCTGCATACACAGAAAACATAGTGCACAAAACACTGATGTCTTCTACATAAGGATCTCTGCGGTCCATAGTTTGCTAAGTTTTCTTGTGACCAGGCAAGCCCTGAGAAAACAAATTCAGTAGAAAATGCAAGCAAAATCTCTTTTTTCCCCCAGAGTAGGGACAGATATCCTTGTGGTATAAGACTTTCTTGCGAGCAGAAGCAGCTTCTGAAATGGGTTTAAAAGGAAAGGAAGAAAGAGCAAACAGAAGTCCAACTGATATAAGCACTTTTTTTGAGAAGATGGAAACAGTGCATCTCATGTTATGAATTCTATTTGGATTTACCCTAATAATTGCACACTATAAAATAGTATAAATAAAACAATATAAAGGAGATCTTTGGCACATAGCAAACATTCATCACTTTTAAGTAGATGCCCTAACATTTTTCCCAAGCTTCCTCTTTCTGGCTCTACATGTTTATTCTTTAGGATGAAAATGTCTCTCCCTAGTTGTAAGGCTCAAAATGGTTTTTAGGGTGCTCTCCTGAAAACTAGAGCTAGTGTGTTTACATTTCTCTAGAAGTAGGAGTTAATCTTGCTAGTCAATAAGCACCTACATTACTAAATGTATATACAGGTACATATTTGTATGTATATACGTATATGCATGTACTCACGTATAAACTACTTTTCAAACATATCCCAAGGATATTTAAAAAATGTAGGATTGAACCCAGTTTCACAGGCACCAAACTTACCCTTGTACTTATGCAGGAGAGAGAATTTTAGATACCTTCACCTTTTCAACATTTTCTGTTTCTATGCAGTTACCTAAAACACACAGCTTACAACTATTGTTTAGAACTGTATTCAGTCTGGAGGAAACTCAAGCAACCAGCTGAGGGCTGTGAGTTCTGTCACCAGTCCTGGAGACCTAATTAGTAGTTTGGGTGAAAGCTAGCATAACAACATCCAAATCTTTTAGATTTGACTTGGGGCATTCAGTTCTCATTGCTGCCAGTAGGCAAAGCAAGGTGTCTTCCTCCCTTCTTTAACTTTGGAAAGTCAGTCTTTAATAGTGTTAGATAGAATAAAAGAGTAGCAGGGTGTGTTTTGCACTCACTACTGTACAGAAGTGTAAAGCTAGAAACATTCCAGGAAACACTCTGCTCAGCCTTATGGGTTATCTAACATTCCCAGTCCATTTTATTTTTCATTTGCATGTTGATATCATATATGAGATGTACAAAACAATATATCCTTTCAGCAGTGCTATGCACTTAACTGCTGTTTAAGTAATCTACAGTGCTAGCGAGTGTACGATTCTTACAAATTGTGATAACATGCAGCATCTATTGTGTGTATAGCTTAATATTTTGCAATGCTGCAAAATTAACATTAGTTAATTAATAATTACTCAAAATAAAATTAATCACCTTAGGAGATATAATAATAACAAAAAAAAATCCAATTTATTTTTCTTTGTAACACATGAATAGATTCTAAACTTGTTTATATTATACCTATAAAACCAAATGTATAATATTTTAATTCATTTACTGGGAATGTAAAATGTAGCTCATATATGGGTCAAGATAGCTTACTGAACACCTTTCAGGACAAGGACTAACAGGAGCATAATCCTCTAAAACTTTTGTCTTGCCACTTTCAATTCTCTTCCAATATCATATACTATTTTCTCGAAGTACTTTTTTCTTTTTTTCATTTTTCAAGAAATGACTTGAACTTTTTTCTGCAGGTAATTTGAATTGACCTGCCATCTGTGGATAAACATTTACTGTCTGCTGCACAGAAATAGGTATATCTATACCTGCCCATCTGTGTTTTGTAGAATGACTCTTTACTCATAAATGTGGCAGCTGGCTAGGGTAGCTGAGCCATGATTTTTTTATGACTTGCTAGATAAGACAGAACGTAAAACCCTCACATAAGTCACCAAGAGATTAGTTATTTCAGCTTCAGGCTGCAGCAACTTTTGTTACTAACATTTTTCAGAGTCTTTCCACCTCTTTTACTTACACATACATACTTTATTCAGGAAGGAAAACTTCAACCATTTTTTTAAGATTATCAGTCTTAAGCTTTAAATCTGAACAGCGAATACGTGGTTTTCATGAGTAATGAGGACAATTACTTTGTGCAATTCAGTAAGTGATGGAATTTAAATCTGGTTTTAAAAATAAGTACTTTAGATTTTGTTCAAGGATGATTCATCAAAATCTCATAACTAAGTTAAATGTTTACAGAGGTATAGTGGCACTGTACACGTGCGATCTTGAAATATTCTAAGGATTAGGGATCCTTTTAGGAAAAAAATCAAGAAAAAAGAGCAAGCTAATCAGTATAATCGTATCTTTTTGTTTTTTTTTTTTTCTGGATCATATTGATGATTGGTTAAAATAAATTAAGTAACATAGCAGTAGCTTGATTTTTTTAAGACAGAGTTCACATTTTTCCTGCTTCTTAGACCATTGCATAAATTGTCAAGTAGTGTCTAGAAATCTTTGCCTTTACTCCCTACCATAATATTACTTTAGCGAAGATTTTAACACTATCTTTACTACCTATGGTAAAATTGTCACTTGATCCTATTTTAAATAGTCTCTGGAATTAATAAGGTTATTTTCTATGTGTATGTGTAGGAGAAATTACACAGATCCATACGTAGTCACTGAAATCCATAAACTTATTTTCTGTGTATGTGCAGGAGAAATTATGCAGATCCATATGGTACTTCACAGATAGATGCTGTGGCAGGTATCTTTCTCATTAACACTCTTCTTTCCTTATCTTGCTTTCTGTCTACACCCTTTTGCAACTTCCCTCCAACTTTATGACTATGTTCCCTATTCGTTTCATTATTTTGAACTAAACAAATATATATCTCAGCTATTTTCTTTCTCAGCTCTCTGGGTTAACTTAAACATAAAACAGCTCCAAATAAGTTTCTTACTTTTCTTCATTATCTTTTCCATGAGTAAACTGCTATTCTTGACAGCTTTGCACCTTCTCTGTTCAATTTAAAGTAATCTTTCTGCTGATTGGATTAAATCCTTTTTTTCCTCTCTCTCCTTCCTCTTTGAACATACAACTTTTCTACAGAAATATTTTCTCTGTTCAGCTTTGATTAGTTTAAGCTTGTGTTTGCTGCAGAAGAACTCATCTCCTCTCTAGTCTTCAAAACCATTCTAGGCTTTATTCATGCATTGGAGGAAATCTTCCAACATAAATCATTCCCAAAAAAATCATACAATTAAAGAAATAAAATACATTTGGAGACTTATCTACTGCAATCTATATTTTGAAGCTTCCTTTTCTTGATTTCCAAAGAGTAACTCTTCCTTATCCTGTTCAAATCTCTTTTTCCTTTTATCTAGTCTCTTGCATGTATTTGCTCTTTAGGAAATACAACAATACAAGCTATCAGCCATGTTCTTCACCGTATATGCCAAAACTGCATTCCGTATGGCGTGCAGGTCTCACATGCTGAATCCTGGGTCAGTTCCTGCTCATCTGGACTGTGGAACAGTTTACTAATATAATGCACTAATACATCATCTCTTCTCATCCTGGAGGAGGTATTTATTTTCTTTGTTTTTCAGCTTTCCATGTATAAAACAGAATTTAAATTTGTCCTCTCCATCAACCAATGTATACAGCAAATATTTATATGTGTATGAACATACTGTGTCTGTAGTAGCATGTATAAATACAGTAAAACAGGTCATATACATTAAAATGCAGTTAAAATCTTTCAATCTTTCCTTAACACTACATCTGACCCATTTTTTTTTTGTTGGTGTCATAGCAACAAAAACATTAAATTTTATATTTCTGTATTTTGAAATAGAAAATATCTGCATGTCATCTATTAACCTTCTTCTATTAACCTTCTTAACCTGCCTGAGGATAGGAAACATAAATATAAGAACCCACTTCAGATTTCATCTCTTTTCCCCTTTTTTCCTGCTTGGAAAATGTCAATATACCAACCCTTGTCCTTCTACGGAAATATAATAATAAGTATTTTTCAAGAATATGCTTTAGAAAAAGAAACTTATTAACAGAGTATTAAATGGCCCGTTAGATGTCATTTGGATCACCAAGATCAGCCAAATTAAAGTAGAGAGGGAATCTCAGTCTTTTTCTCACATCTTAATGAACTGCTCTAATGAGTCTATTGGACTGGGTTATGTTAAAAGGACAATGAAAGAAAGAGATCTGTTAATTATTTGGAAGAAGTGCTTGCTCATGTCAGAATCCTCCCACAGTGTCTTCTGCTCTGTTTCTGCAGAGGAGTTACTGTGTTCTTATCCTTCTCAAAGAGCTCTGCAGCACTTGTACTTGCTCTAAACTTTTTGTGATTCCTTTGTTCTTCAAAATAGTATTTCTCCAAGGACACTTGAGGGAAATGCCTGAAAAAGTTACTTATCCTTGAATTTCCACCTCAGTATTCTGTATAATTATTTTCAAACTTGGCCTTGAATGTTTGTCTGCATAAAAGGACTGAAGTACAAATTTCCACTTCCTCATGTGAATGGGTTTAATCCCTGTATTCAAAAAAATGTATATAATTATTACAACAGACAACAAATTATAGAAGGAAGAAGAGTGGAATAATAATTAAAAAATCCAGTATGTTAATACATGAGGAAAAATATTCCTGGAGTATCACCATGTTGCACTCTGACTAGTTTCCAGTTTTAGTGCATCCACATAAATCACAGTAGCTCCAAATCTTCAAGAACAAACTTGAATTACATTAGGAAAAAAGTATGATTCCCTAGAGGTATTGTTTTTCTTTTAATATAGAAGATATTTTAGGAAAAAGAAAAAAAAAGAGGGAGAGAAAAAAAGAGAAAAATAAAGAAAAAGGAAGGAAATGTTTCTATTTCTTTTCACCTCCACAGTGGCTAACATCAGAGAATGTAAAAATTCTATTTTTGTTCATTGCAAGGCTAATCTGCAGTCCTAACTTTTTCACTTGCCAGTCTCCCACATCTTCACTCTAAATCTACACTATGACTCACTTAAGCACTACAAAACCTGGAAATACTAATTTTCCTGCAGGAAGAAAAAAAAAAATGCAAATACAAAACAAAGACACAAAAAATGAGATTTATAGTTATTCTTGAGACTGAATCTAAAGACTGTAACTATGATGATGTCAATCTGAATGATTTCAGTTCAACACAGCTGATGTGAAGATGTTCTTAAAACAGCTTTTTGAAGAACTGGGGTGTACTATGAAACACCTCGGTGGCTTGTTTAGTTCGTGTTATTGGGCTGTGAATGTCTTCAAAAAGGGCATATGTCAAATTGTGTTTTCAGTCCTCAAAGACTTACTACTGAAAGGTTATGTTAAATCTTTAGTTTGGCCATTGGGATTCTTTATATATAAAAAACTCCTGATAAGAATGTATATATAAATGATAAATTTGCCTTAAGAATCCAGCAGTCAAGTGTTGTAATGATCACTCTTCATAGTTCTTCAATTTGGTCAAACTACCAGCATCTCTATTTTAATAACTGGGCATTTAAAGCACAAGTTTACTTTTGCAATGATATATGATTGTGTAGTATCTTCTTTGATGAACTACAGTGGCTTAGTGGCTATAAGAAATCTGGGAGTGTTTTTACAATGTGTGTTGAACTTCAAGCTGTGAAGCTATTAAAAACGTCTTTATCCCCTAGGCGGGGAGAAAGAGGAGGAAAAAACATAATACTTCTCTTGTGCCCAGAAAAATTTGTAGTTTTGTAGCTGAAAGAAAGAAGGAAGCAATGATTAGCTTTTTCATAAGGGAGTATATTTTAAAAATAATTTTTAAATTTCCTTGAGTAAGTTTATGCCTAGCATTAAGTAACACTTTATTCCAGTATGCAGAATGAAACTGAATTTCTTTTACTTAATGTCTATTGGTTTCTGGACAAGATTTTTAAAATTCGTTTTGTGTGTGTGTTTTCTCCTCAGTCTCTTTGTTTTGACTCACGTCTGTCAGACACTGTCCATTCTGCTGATCTGTTTCCAGATGGTCCTCTGCTTGGCAGGTTTGATATGCCATGTCACATAAAAAGAGAAAAAAATTGAAGTGGCATTCACTTGATATAATCCTTTGATTATCAGCATACATACAGGGAATGGCACAGCACCTCATTGCCAGTTACTTAACATCCAATGATTCCATCATCCAAGTTCAGCGCAGCACAGTTTAACATTTTAAGATTTTTTTGACAAATATGTATTTACTTGGGATTTTGTTTTTTGAGTTTTGGGGTTTTTTTTGAGTCTACGAACAGATACATATAAACAAATGTTGAAAAGGAGAGGAAAAGAAAGGAGAAAAACAGAAAGGAAAGGAGAGGAAAGGTGAGTGAATAAGAAACTCAAAATAAAAGGCAATAAATATGACATTTCAAAGGTTATCTCCATTTTAATTTTGTTTTAAATCTCTTTAGCAATGAAGGGGCCTACAGGAAACCCAAGGAGGTACCTTTTATAAAGGCATGTAGCAAAGCGTGAAGGGAAATGACTTCAAACAGGAAGAGAGTAGATTTAGACTAGATATTAGGAAGAAATTCTTTACTGTGGGGGTGGTGAGACACTGGAACAAGATGCCCAGAGAGGTTGTGAATGCCCCCTCCCTGAAAGCATTCAAGACCAGTCTGGATGGGGCTTTGAGCAACCTAGTCTAGAGGGAGGTGTCCCTGCCTGTTGGAACTAGGTGATCTTAAGGGTCCCTTCCAACCCAGACTATTCTATGATTCTATGATTTACATGCACAAGTTTGACAAGAACAGAATAATATGATGGGGAACAGGGCTACCTTATTAAAGAACTCATAATCTTTACATCTGAAGTTTGAATTAATATTTCAAAAAACAATACCAGTAAGACAGTTCTTTTTGTTGGTTTTAGTTAAGCAATGTCAGCAGGAGGCTGGGTACAGAATTCCGGAATTTTTTAAGTACTATAATTCACTTCAGATGCTTTTTAAAAAGTAAGCCTACTCTTTACATGCAGAAGACATATTGTGAATTACATTCTGCAGATTTATTATTTTCTAGATTTAACGCAGCCAGTGTCATATTTCTGGCCTTGTCAAAGCACATAAAAATTAAAACAACAGCGAAGATCTGGCTTTTCCTGTGAGTATAATATATACATAAAATATATATATGTTTTAATTTATCTGTTTTGTTTTCTGTTTTCTTTATGGTATTTTAAAGTTATGACCTGGGAAGTAAGAAGTTTAGATGACATAAGAGAGTCTCTTCCAAGAAACATATAGATTAGTAGCCCTAAAAACTTGGATATCTGCCTGCTTCTTTCTCTTTTCTCTTTAGACATTAAGCAATAGCTCTATAAATAATGTCTTGATTTAGTGTTTCTTTAGCATTTCTGTCATTTTACCTAAACTTGGAAACAGACAAAAATATCCAATTGGAAGAGATGACCTACGGTTCTGATAAAATCAACGAAGACAAGCTCTTAAGGGTAAGATTCAGCTCCTAGAAAGTCGTTCATAACTTTCCCTCTGCCTTGATAAGGCACAGAACAATTGGACTTCTACCTAAGAAAAAATGCCTAAAGATAGAAACAATAAGTCCAAATCATGGAATTGGAAAGACTAAGTAGTTTAAACAAATTTATATCCTTTTTAATTCTACTGCAGTGAGAGATAATCTGAAAAAAAGATTATCAGTGAAATTGAAGTAATTTCATGTTCATGTTTATGTAGCTAAGAAATATTTATTTATTTATTTGATTGGTTGGTTGGATTTTTTTTTTTTTTGCCTGTTTGCTTATTTATTTATGAGAAAGTGGCATCTGAGATAAAAACTCAGTAAGTCCAGAAGTAAAAAAAATATAAAAGAAAGAAGTGTGTAGAATTTCCTATTTAACACAGCTTTACTAACCAACTTATGCTGAGCATAACCCAGATCTGTTCATGACATCTTCCTTATTATGTCTGCTTTCACTGCTGAACTGGATAATCTTACTCTGCCATCTGTACAACAAACATATTTTTATAGCGTCTATTACTCACCAAGTGTCAGTTGGACAGTCCTGATTTCTCACTTACTACAAATATTTCTATAATAACTGTTTTAATTCTATCTCCTAAATTCATTTTCTTATCTAGTAAAATATGAAAGTTGTTTACAGTATTTTAAAACAATACTAAAAAAAAATAAAAAAAATTGGTGTATATCCAGCCTCTTTTAGTACAAATGGATCACAGAATATTAAGCATACATTCTTTGTTTTTTTGTTTTTTTGTTTGTTATTAATGATGTTATGCTCACCCTTTTTTCTTCCTTCACCACCCTTCACCATAGCACTCAGAAATTCTTTCATGATGAAATTAAGATGAAATTAAGAGATATTGAATGTAAAGGAACAGATTAAGCAATCATTATTTCTATATCCCAGTTAGTGGTTTTGAACATCAAAGAAGGTCTTATCTCATATTCTAATGAACAATCAAGAAACATAGTTTTATGCATCGGGGATTTTCCCATCATACTATCCTTTTCTTCTCATTTGCTGCAAGAACTATTTAGCATTAGTGGTAGTTGCACAGAATTTAGAAAGAGAATATCCTATTATAACAATTGTTCTTGCCAAAGATAACAGTCAGCAAAACAAAAAACTTAAGCAGGTCTAAAACTGTTGTTTATTTGGCTGTTAGGAGGTAGGTAGCTATGGTTTATAGCTAGCTCATTTGGCATCATCTATCTTCAGTATTTCTAATGTCTTCCATATGTAATGGTTGTCTTCAAATGCCTCAAGGTTTTCTTAGATGGCTTCCAAATATATTTAATTTTTGCTTCTTATGTTTTTTTCTTTCTTCTCAATTTTTCATAACTTTCAAATTATCCATTGGCTGAAATTATATGATTTCAGGCCATTTGGCTGATTTTACCTGGAAAGACTTTGTGATTGTATGCAACTACCTTATTTCATCAAATAGTCTTATTGAATCATATGTATAAAGTCCACCTCTTCTTAAAACTCATTATAGCAACAGAAATTTTTAACAACTTTTAAACTGTTGCAATATAAGCATTTCTGAATTACTGTCTGTGCTCTGTATATTCCAGAACAGAGACCAACACAGGCCCTCTCTTGCTCTTTTAAATGTGTTGAATATGAGACTGAGTGGATGCAAGAAATAGATGGGGAGAGAACAAGGTAGCAACTAGACAATTATGATAAAAGTAGGATTCAGAGGTCACAGAACTCCAACAGAATAGCCATATTTATACCTCTTCTTTCCCCATGTTTCTTCGTCTGTCTTTTAATGAAAATTTAGTGTCCTGATTTTCAAAGCGCTTGAGCGCTCAGAACTTCCATTGATTTCACAGGTGGCTGCGGGTGTCTGCAATTAGAAAGTTATGATAAAAATATTCCTATCTTTGGAAACCTCATAAGATTTATCCTTTAAATGTCACTAACAGAAAACCTTGATAGTTATAGCTTAAATAATGGAATACTGTAGGCTTTTGAAAAGTATGATAACTTTAGCTATATTTTCTTTCAGACATCTCTTCCCTGGTCTTGCTTCTCATGCTTGACTCCTCCTTTCTTATCCATTCAGATTGAGGGGATTGGCTGGGTTGGGGGGAGGTTTTTATAGATATCCTTATTTCATTTTACTGCACGTATGATTTTAAAAAATGAGTATGAATATTCTAGTAAGATACATGAAGATGGCTAAAAATAAATTTAATTTTAATGTCTATCTGTATTTGTGTTATCAAAACATACCTAAAGTTAGCAAGAAATTTCTTTCTTGTATGAAATAATAGAATTTGCTTGTCTTCATAAAAGATTAAGTTAATTTAGTATGTCCTATCTCTTTCAAAGGGTTCTTATTCTTCTCATCTATGCTTACAGTTCATAACTTCCATTCCACTTTATTTCAACAGAAATCATTATAGATATCCTACAAGTTACAACAAAAAATCTTTCAAAGATGACCAACACTTTGACTGTGCATACTAGACACTTCATTCTGTGGGACCAGTGGAACTCCCTATTAGATGAGTGCATTGCTACATTTCATTATTAATTTGTCAATGAAAGTAGAAGAGCCATCACTCTGATAGATTTCTTTGCTTCACTCTCTTCTGTTTCACAGTTTCTTCTTTACTTAGGTGTTTATGATTTCCAAAGTCTCCATTTCTTTTTGTCTTTGTATTGAAACTAATACTGATAATATATTTTACTCTTAAGCTATACTTATTTAGCATAGTGATCTTTGTAGCATTCTTAGGCTACCGTGTCTTGAAATCTTCAGATTCCTGTAGTTCCAGATTGAAACAATTCAGCCAGTTGTCTGCATTATGAACAGATATCCCCAAGGGTCATCATACATACTTTCTAACTTCATAGAACTTTCAGAACACTGACAAACAATGTTCATGAATATTCATGCAAATAAAGTAAAAACATTCACTTTAGCTGCATTTGAGACCATTCTGTGTTCACTTGCTATGAAACTTGAAGTGAAGTGGTCATTGATTAGTTTTTAGCTGACAAGATTATCTGTCAGCCTGTTTAAAACTGGGAATATAATCATGCTTAAAGTTCAGCATTATCCTATATATTTTGTATGCTTATGTCTGCATTGATTATAATGATTATTATGCCTTTTTATTTCAGATGCATTGCAGCTAATTTAACAGCTTAAATAAATAACAATAGTTCTTTGGCCTAGAAAATGCAAGCAGTTTGTTTATTTAACATTTGTAATTGAAAAAGGAGCAGATATTTCCTTCAAGTGAAGATGAAAGACACAAATCTCTGTCTACAAATTCTAATTCTGTAATACAATTCAAAATTATAAAAATGATTATTTTTAATATATATTGTCTTGATCCAATGGGAAATATGTTTTGCATACAATTTTTTAATATTGGCCTAAAAATCTGGTGAACTCGGGCAAAGGAGCATAAATTTGTCTTTAATATCATCAAACTTTTTATATTGTTCTCTCTTCAGATATTAAATGTCATAATATGCCAGTTCTCATTATCCATTTGAATTTTTCTTTTTTCATCTTAACTCCAAACAGGATATGTTGAAAAGGTCAGGGAAATGAGCAGATCAACGTTACCAAAGGCTAATTTAATTCCTTTTGCAGTCAAATGAACTTGGAAGGAGATGGTATTTAAAGCCCATAACCATTTGTAATTCTCTGTCCATTCAAAGTAAGTACTGACTGCTTGGTAGCCCAAAATCATGAATGTCTGAACTTCAATAAAAAAATATCTTATATATCTATAAATATCTAAATATCTAGATACATCTAAATATATATCTATACAACAGATTATATAGTGCTTTGAAAAAAATATTGATTAACTAGACAAAGTTAAAAGTATATTGATGAAATCCACATGTCCTTTGCCACTTCTTTTTGAAAAAGAATCATAGGCAGGACACAAAGTTGCTTTGATTCAGAAAACCTATTAGTGTGGCTTTAACTTTGGAACGTTGGAGGTAGTTGGTGCATTCATTACGTTACTACCAAACTTACACTGTATTTGCTGAATTAGAACTATTTAGATTTTCTTTGTTTGCTTCTTAATCACTGCGCTGCCTGGAGAGTGAAATACAGATTAACAAGCTGCAGTTAGGGATAAATATTATATTTTATTATATTGCCTTGTGTTTTGATCATTTCCTCAAAAGAAAAATGTCAAACTAACTTAAATAAAAAACAAGGTTGTTGGCCATGGATGCAATAACTCAAAACAGTGGGATATTATGTCTTAGATATAAATAATTTGTAGGTATATCATTTGCAACCGATGTATATAATCAATTGTATATGTCAATGTCTTATAATTGAGCTTTGTGATTAAAATCATGATGCTGACTATAGATTCCCTTAATGTAGAATCCTTGAGTGGATGTAGCTATCAGAAGTAGTTCTAAGTAGGTTCATTAAGTTAGCCATAAAATATTCATTATAATATATCATCTTTTTTTTCCAAAAATAGCTGAAATTCAATTTGCATCACAGGTGTTTTGATCTATCTCTAGTTCAGGAACAGGTACTTAAAACTAACAGAGACTTGATCAATATGATCTCACAAAAATAATGGTTTCCCACCAAAACAAGATATTTCTGAAGATTCAGACTATGAATACTCTATGTCATGCATCCATTTTACTAGTAACCAAGTAAACAGCAGGTTTTCACTTTTCATATATGAGGACATACTCATATAGCCCTGGTATCCTTCCAGAAACTAAAAATATAAAAACATCCATTTTGAAGTTGTACAAGAAAAAAACGATTTTCTCAGCAAAAAATTAAGCACTGCATTTAATCAAACAAACAAAAAATTAAATCAGAAGAATTAGATAACACTATACTTCAACAAAGCACAATCAAATCATGTTATAAAAATCATTTGCATATTTTTCTACAGTGTTCCTTTAGAGGGTCATTTAGAAAATTCAAGTACTGATCTTGACAGCAACAAAAGGTACTCTTAGAGTTCTGAAGAATGGCATTTTGTTTCCCCATGCAGATGTAATAGTGCAATAACAGAAACTAGAGAGCGGATTCTGACAGCATCTTTTTTTCATTAACTTGTATTCAGATTTCAGATAAATAGATTTAAATAGATCCCAATGTGTATATTCAAATATATGCTTACCATTTTCAGGGAAAATATCAGTAAAAGACCACCCAACAGTGTTCCTAAAATCTAAGTTTTTAAGATTCCAACACCGGATTTTGTTGATTGTATTCAAAGGTATGGATGGATCCTACCTAACCATTTGTACCAAAGAAGTAATTTTCAAATAAATAAAGATCACAAAGGAACACAGGATGACTTTATTTCTGTCTCAAGCAACTTAACAGCTTAAGGTTGAGGACAAATAAGCTGTCACCAAATATCTTAATATTATTATTTAAAATTTCTCTGTTCTATCATTTGTTGCCATTTGCTGTCATATTTGAATACGTCTTTCCAGTGTCAGCTGCTCTATCACCATTGCACCAAAATATCTTCTCACATTTCCTCACATAAATATTACTCAAATACTGTTTTTTGTAAACAAATAAAAAAGAATCACAGAATCACAGAATCACAGAATCACTAAGGTTGGAAAAGACCTATAAGATCATCCAGTCCAACCATCCACCTATCACCAATGGTTCTCGCTAAGCTATATCCCTCAACACAACATCCAAACGTTCCTTGAACACCTCCAGGGACGGTGACTCCACTACCTCCCTGGGCAGCCCATTCCAGTGCCTGACCACTCTTTCAGAGAAGTAGTATTTCCTAATATCCAGCCTGAATCTTCCCTGGCACAGCTTGAAACCATTCCCTCTAGTCCTATCACCAGTTGCACGAGAGAAGAGGCCGACCCCCAGCTCACTACAACCTCCCTTCAGGTAGTTATAGAGAGCAATAAGGTCTCCCCTGAGCCTCCTCTTCTCCAGACTGAACAATCCCAGCTCCCTCAGCCGCTCCTCATAAGGCCTGTGCTCCAGACCCCTCACCAGCTTTGTTGCCCTTCTTTGAACACGCTCCAGGGCCTCAATGTCTTTCCTGCAGTGAGGGGCCCAGAACTGGACACAGTACTCAAGGTGCAGCCTCACCAGAGCTGAGTACAGGGGGACAATTACTTCCCTGCTCCTGCTGGTCACACTACTTCTGATACAAGCCAGGATGCCATTGGCCTTCTTGGCCACCCGGGCACACTGCTGGCTCATGTTCAGCCGAGCGTCAACCAACACCCCCAGGTCCATTTCCTCTACACAGTCTTCTAGCCACTCAGCCCCAAGCCTGTAGCGTTGCTTGGGGTTGATGTGGCCAAAGTGTAGGACCAAACATTTGGTCTTATTAAACCTCATCCCATTGGCTTCAGCCCAGCTATCCAGCCTGTCCAGATCCCTCTGTAGGGCCTCGCTACCCCCAGGCAGATTGACACTTCCAGCCAACTTGGTGTCATCTGCAAACTTACTGAGGGTGCACTCAATGCCCTCATCCAGGTCATCAATAAAGATATTGAAGAGGACAGGCCTCTTACTACTCTTACTACTGGGGGGATTTGTGAGTCTGGTCACCAGTCCCTCCCTTCACAGACAGGAAGTGACAGCAGTGCTATGTTGCTTAGGAAAATATCATGGAACAGACACCTTGCATTTTCGCTGTGTTCCACACTGGAGGTTTCTTCTATGCTTTTATTCCTTTAAGAGTGGTATATCCCAATCTGAGGTTTTCCCCTGCTGCTTCCTAAAGTAAAAGTAGCTCCTGGCTCTTCTCTGTCATGCAGAAGTGCATCTCCTTTCCCCACTGAATTTGCTAGCTGCTAATAAATCCAGCTAGCGAAGATCAGGTTTGTGACCACCTGAGGAACTTGAGCACCTACAAGTCTATGGGTCCCAATGAGATGCATCCCAGAGTCCTGAGAGAATTAGCTGACGTAGTCGCCAAGCCACACTCTGATATTTGAACAGTTGTGGCAATCAGGTGAAGGTCTTGGTGACTGGAAAAAAAGGCAACATCATACCCATTTTTAATAAGGGTAAAAAGGATGATCCTGGGAACTACTGTCCTATCAGTCTCACCTCTGCACTGGGAAAGAGAGCAAGATCCTCCTGGAAGCTATGCTAAGATACATGGAAGGCAGGAAGGTGATGTAGGAGAACTAGCATGGCTTCACCAATGCCAAATCCTATTTGACTAACATGGTGGCCTTTTATGATGGTGTCGCTGCATCACTGTACAAGGGAAGAGATACTGATGTCATCTATCTGGTCTTCAGTAAGGCCTTTTTCATGGTACCCCACAACTTCTGTCACGGGGCTATCTGGACCAGTCTATGCCTGTGACAGGGACAGTGGGCCCAAGGGCCCCCTTTCCCAGCCCCCCCTCCCAAAAGAAAAATGGGAAGGGAAAGGGAAAGGAAAGAAAACGAACAGACAACTTCCTGAAGGGAGGTTGTGATGAAAAAGGGTCTGGCCTCTTCTCCCAGGCAAATAATAGGACCCGAGGAAATGGCCAGAAGTTGTACCAAAGGAGGTTTAGGTTGGACATTAGGAGAAACTTTTTCTCTCAGAGGGTGGTCAGGCATTGGAATGGCCTGCCCAGGGAGGTGGTGGAGTCGCAGTCCTGGCAGTGTTCAAGAGGCGCCTGGATGAGGAGCTATGAGATATGGTCTAGTAACTTGTGGTACTAATAGGAATGGGAAGGCGGATGGACTAGGTGATCTTGCAGGTCGTTTCCAACCTTGTGATTCTGTGATTCTGTGTGATTCTGTGATTCTGTGTGACCTCTAGGGAGGTAAACTTATTTTACTAACTATAATATAATACAATCTAATTAAGACGGATAAATCAAACAAAGTGGAGAGAGAGAGTTATGGGAGCACTTGCCTCTTCGTTGGGGAATCGAAGAAGAGAGACCACCCCCAGCCCGTCCCTCCGTGACGTGTAGGGACAGGTATCTGGATTAGAGTGTTAACACTTTAACTCCCAATGCACTACATGATGTTATGATGTGGAATACTGAAAACCAAAATCACAAAACCGTGACAACTTCCTTCTCTCCAAGTTGGAAATATATGGATTTGATGGGTGGACTGTTCAATGGATGAAGAACTGGCTGCAGGATTGAATCCAGAGAGTGGTGGTCAATGGCTCAATGTCTGGATGGAAATCAGTGACAAGTGGTGTTCTACAGAGGTCAGTGCTGTGACTGACACTCTTAATATCTTCATCAATGACACTGACAGTGGGATTGAGTACACCCTCAGCAAGTTTGTTGATGACGCCAAGCTGTGTGTTGTGGTCAACATAAGTGAGAGATGGAATGCCATCCAGAGAGACAGGCTTGAGCAGTGGGCCCAGGTGAACCTCATGAGGTTCAACAAATCCAAATGCAAGACCCTGCACCTGGATCAAGACAACTCTCACTGCCAGTATACGAGGGGATGAAAGGATTAAGTGCAGCCCTGCCAAAAAGGACCTGGGGGTAGTGGTCGATGGGAAGCTGGACATGAGCCAGCAATGAAAAAAGAAAGCCAACTGTATCTTGGGCTGCATCAAAAGAAGCCTGGTGAGCAGATTGAGGAAGGTGATCCTGCCCCTCTACTCTGCACTGGTGAGGCCTCATTTGGAGTACTGTGTCCAGATGTGGAGTCCTCAGTACAGGAAAGACATAGACTTATTGGAGCATGTCCAGAGAAGGGCCACGAAAATGATCCATGGAATGGAACACCTCCCAGTATGAGACACTCCTTTGAAAATGAAGAAATAATCAGATGAAATTATTTCAGAGGTAAGGAATACTAAAAAAGATTTCTAACGATTTAAAATCTGTAAAAAGATAACATTGGTATATTTAAAAGTTTATTTTCAAATTCAATCTTTACTTCTGATTTTACAAGTGAAAATAATTTAAATCGTTGTTATTTAGGACTGAAAAATAAAATCAGAAAAGTGTTTGAGACTTTTAAATAATTTCATTGACATTTGATTATCCTAAAATCATCCTCTTATTCTAAACACCAATGGAAAAAATATGTCTTCATTTAATTTTAAATTACCATTATGCCACTGTATGTACAAGAAATAATTGAACTGACTAGGCAATTATTCCAACAACAAAGAAATGACATATTGACTTTTTTGGTTGAAGAAGGGTCATTACACTAACAGTAAGAGAAAGTCACTTTTATATTGACACGTGAGTATTGTTTCTTCATGACGTGTATTATGATACTTTTTTACTTCTTTGTGCATGTCTTACTTTGGTATCACTAGAACAAAGGAAAATAAACAACAGTAACTGTGTAAAGGAGGGTCAGCTGCGATTTGGACTGAAAAAGAAAAATGTTCAGCGTAAAACTTCACTTACTTGCCCCAAACATACCTATGTTCATGGTGATTGTCTACTAGAAAAAACACAATGTGATTGCCTAATTTACTACTCAAGATAGAGGGAAGAGGAACAAAGGAGTCATGTTTCCGTGTTTTCCCACCAGTCTTATCTGTCAATTGAAAATATGAAAAAGCCCATATTCCTTTTTTGGGCAGTCTAAGTACTATTCTCAGCTCATTATAGTGCTTATCCTCCTTATCTTTTGCAGCAGTCAGAGTTGTCAAAATGTGCAGGCATTTTTTCCTCAGCAAATACGTGTGGCTCCCTGATAGAACTCTCAGGCATCTGAGCTACCAGCTTTGGTGCTGTCACTTGAACTGTTATGTACATGTACTGCTGATTAGTTCTTCTTGCTGTTGCATTCACCCACATCATTGTCGCTTGTCTTGTAGATGCTATTTTTCTTTCAATATAACTTGTGCTCTTTCATTTTTTTTCACCGAGGCTTCCTTGCAACTGAGAGTTATTTTTTGTCCCATCTTTTTAATCACATCATACAAAAAAAAATATGCATAAAGGGGTCATTTGCTCATTTAGTTTTCTTTGAGAATTAGAACTGTGATATTCCACTGAACGTATGTGTATAATGAAAGTTTCCAGGCATGACTGAATCAGGTAAATGAAATTGTACATATCTGTGTTGTACAGACGTGACAGAAAAGGAAGAAACCTAAGGGAAATATGGCAGTCATAACTGTTCTCTTACTATCAGTTAGGTTGTTCTGTCATCTTCATAATTTCATTTAGCCAGTTTCATATATGCCATGATATCCTAATGTAATTTTGGTAATGTTATTCTTGATATAAAATGGAAAGCCTACTTTGTGCAAAGTAGAAATCATAAAAAGGATTAAAAAATTAATAAGCCAAAAAATGGTGGAGGAGGTGGAGCAGGCTAAAAGGCAACATGAGCTCCAAAGTTAATACTATGAGAAAGAGAATAATTCAACTTTTATTTGTTGATGACAGAGTAGGGATTAGAAGGCAAGTCTTTTTACACACTTACAGCAAGTTTCATAACAGTAACAAAAAACAAATTAAAAACCACAGTGTTGTTACCTTAGAGAAGGTATGAATAAATAGAATTACAAGTATACTTCTGAGGGTAAAGGAAATTTCCTGATATTGAGAGAATTAACATAGTTTGATCAGTTTTTTTTTACTCAGTAGATTTATAAATATCATTAAAGCATTCAACATAAAAAAAAAATCTAAAAAATCCAGCAGTTAAAATCTATTAAAATATTTTAATATTGTTATTTACACTGTGAAGTGCAATTGTATTTTGTTTATGCTTTAGGCTCTTCTGTGAAATTATTTTCCTAAATTTTTCAAAATGACAAAAGCATTTGTGAGATAAGAAATAATTTACTTGCCAGGTCTAATTACAGTGCATAAGTACTTTCTTGGGTAGAAAATGCTAGAGCTCTTATTAAAAAAAAGAGAAAAGTGCAACAAGAATCAAGCACTGGAAATTCAATCCAGATAAATTCAAATACTAAAGACAAAGAAGATTTATAACTCCAGACATAAACAACCATTAGAAGCAGTAGATTATTCATCACTGAATATTTTTCAAAATCATGATTGAGTCCTGTATACATGCCTACCTAGTGTACCATTTCAGAACAGCTGTCTGAATTTTGTTTTTCAAAATCCAGTGAACATAAAGGCAGGAATACTGGAGGTCTAGATGGAGTTGACATAGGTCTTGAACCACAAATATTTCCAAGGCACAGAGCTACACTACAGATATTTCCAAGATGTGTCTAGTATGAAAACACAGTTCTTTCTCTTGTTTTGTTTACAGATTATAACATGTTAACTTCAGCATGAAAAGACATGTCCTATTCTAGTTAAATGATTTGATAGCCTGTGAGTTGGTTAATTTATTCAGTCCATGTAACTTAGGGGGTTTTAATTCTTTCCAATATCTCTGCAACTGCTCTCATCACTAGATTGTTATGCAAAAGATTGCATGGCACATTTTAGAATGAATGTAATGGTTTTTTGTGATTTACACTTCATTAAAGACATTGTTTCCCGTTTGATTTCAGTGAATCTCCCAGACTGGTACTTGTCATACCGGTGGTCCCTGTACACAGTCTCTAAATACAGGTTAAGCTCAAACCAGAAAAGACTTCTACAAAGTCAGTTGCTAGTGTTAGGTATTTGAGAGACTCTTCAGTCAAGAAGGCATAGAGACTATTTAATTTTTGCAAGCAAATATCTTAGGAAGAAAATAGATTCTATTGATTGCTTCCTTAGTCATAGAGAAATATTTCATTTGCCTGCCCACTCATCTAATCTTATACTCGTTAGGAAGTTATCATGACTTCTTTCCTAAGAAAATAAGTTTTAGTCAAATATATGTTCTTCAAAGAAAAGATAATTGGCTGTAACTTTCTGTTTGCTCATACATAGTTATCTTGATAAAAATCAAGAAGAGAAACTTGTAGTTTGTGAAACCACTATTTAATTATAATAAAACTTTTATTTTTCCCCAAATGATCCAGAAATAAGCAATTATCTTGATTAGATTTTGCATAGTAATTCCAATTTTAATTCTTCAAATATCTGGTGAATAAATTTGTTATTTTACACACCAGGAAATGTTTGTCTTTAGAAGGATTTATCTTTCTCTATTCTTATGGGAGTATAGTCTGAGTTTTAACCCATCATATACATATTTACATACGTACAGACTTTCTGGTGCATAACTGTGTTTCATACTGTTAATACACATTTGAGATAAATGATAATTTGAGGTTTGTACTTCCCATATGTCTAATACAATTTTCAAGCCATCTACTGTATCATCTGTAAGTTTCAGATTCTTTTCATCTCTGCTCTGATATGATTTTCTGTTGAGGCAACAGGTTGGACTTCCTGTTTTGCTTCAGAATTTATTCCCTGACAACATCACACACTTTAAGATAGCTGAGGCCAATTCAGCCTTTTGCAGCCTTTTGCAAGGCTGAGCACTGCACTTCAAAATATTATCAGTTGAATTTGTTGATCTGAGTATGTACCAAAACAGATGCCATGCAGCGTCTCTAAGTTGTATGTTAGTGTAAATTAGAGGTCAGAAAGCATTTTTTTGAAAGGAACTTTAGGAAGTTGCCGTGAAGAAGAGATGCTCAAATATTGCTTTTGTTTTATCGCTGATTTTTTTGTTGTTGTTTTAAAATAAATGTTTTGAAAAGTTGAGGGATTTTAAATTCTTCCATTTTGAGTGAACCTCTCCTGCATCTGAAAGTTCAAAACCTATTTCAAATCTCCGAAGTGAAACCTGTTGGAAGAGTGGCCCAGTGACCCAGGCCTTACCAGCACTTCACACTCCTCACATAGTATTTTTTTTGTTGCTATGTATGGAGAAGATTACTGTAGGGTGCTAGAATCCAAAGGTTCTAGTGATCATAGTGATCTTACTGTACAAATGAGGAAAAAAAAAAAGACGGTTTTCACCCAGCTGAACTTACAATGTGAAAGGAACGATGAGATTGAGGGTTTGAATGGAGATAAAACTTACAAAGAAATGAAGACAGTCATGATTGACACAGTTCTGGTGTGTGAATGATTTCTTGTTTATTTCTCTTTTCTAATAATAGAAGAGGTCAGATAGGGGGAATGACAGTGCTATGAATGTTAATACAAAGAGAACAAAATATGAAAAAAACATACAATATACATGCAGTGCTTGCTGTCTTGTTCTGTTCTACACAAAGGTGTAAATAGGCGTGACATTAGAGGAAGTTTTGAGAGATTTAAAGAGGAAATTCTCAAGTCATTTTTCTAATGCAATGAAGATCTTTAAAATTGTGGAGAAAATGCAGGGGTGCATTATGCTAAACCTCCATGTCTTGCATAAATAAATTACTTTGTAAATAAACAGGTAAAAACTGTTGGTTGCATCTAACCAAAACCTCCAAATCTAAAGGTGAATGAATGTATCAAGTAGCTGCATAATATGTTTCTCTTCATTCAGTCATATACTCCCGCACATTTAATAATTTCAACAAAAATTAGATAAAACTTAGAAAGGATGTAATTTTAATAGACTTCAAGAAGCAAAAAAAACCTGAAAAGCTTAAAAAGCACTAAACAAGGGGAAAACCTCCTAGAGTTAATTTAGAAACCTGTGGATGCCAGGAGACATTGCTATGTCTTCTGTCTTACCATCTGGGATCTATTATAATTCCTTTAAAGACTCCCCTTATGTTAAATTGAAGATGAGAATTGAAATTTGTATAACAAGTACATTAGAAGCAGGATGGAATGATGCAGTACAATCTACCCAGCGTTCAAAGCAGAAAGCTGGAAAGAACTAGCCGACAGAAAAAAACTTTATAATGTCTTCCTGCCTGCATTTTGCTGTCTCAGCCTATCCAAGTGATAGCAATGTCTTTGTCCTTGGTAAAGGTCTGCAGTACTTTCAGTGGAATTTATACGTTCTTAAAAACTATCTTTCTGCTTTTAATGTGATAATGGTCACAGGATCCTTTTTTCCTGATGCTTGAAGTATCTGTACAGGATGCAGTGCACAAGAGCTCAAGCCCTTCTTGTGACTGAAAGGACTCAAATACACCGTCCCCTCTCTAAAGAAAATACTGTAAATTATTCTGACACTTTTGTAACCTGTGTTATCTTAAGCAGGTGTTTAAGGTATTTCATTATTATCTTCCTCTCATATTTATTCTCTGAACTGCCAGAGAAAGTAGGTCTCTGCATCTTTGCTTGAGAACAGGTGTGGCCCTGTAATTACATCATTTCATGTTTATTTCATACTACTTCTGTTGCTGGATCACAGAACATAGCATATAAGTTTGCAGAATAGGACTGCATTTCTGTCCAAGTATTCAGGGATGTGATTTTTAGGCTAACTTTATACTGTTAATCAAGTTTTATGTTTGCTGTAAGTCTGCACATGACACCTGAAGCAGCATAAATATAGAGTGGTAAAGACAGGTGATATTCTGTCTAGCTAAGGTCAACAAAGGAAAAAATTATTCCTTCAAAGGCTTATAAACCTGTTTGGTGAAACAGTCATTGTGTCTGAAGTTTTTTGATCCAGTAGTGGGTATCCTAAAACCATATTTATTGTCATATTAAATCACAGCATGAAATAGCTTACATCAGCACTTAGCTTGGTCAGTAGGAAGAGTTAAAAAGCAGTCTAATTGAGTTTTTCTTGCATAGCAAAAGATGTCAGGACTATGAAGGGATATAAAAATTTCCACTCATGATACGGCGTTTGTCTGCTTTGCATACTAGCCTATCTGTTAAATTATTTGAGCAGAAATATGAAAATGTGTGCTCCAGTTTGTTGTAGTCTTAAAATACTAAAATTCTTCAGCTGAATATTTAGTATTGCCTTCACCAAGAAGCTACCGAAGCAACTGAGTTTTGCAGTAGGACAACTGGGTGACCAGAAATGTTAGACTCATTCACCCAGAGTTGAAAGCTGGAGCTACTTGGGAGTTCTTGTCCTTGTTCCTAAAAGTCTTTATGCCTTTTAATTCAATGTGTTCTAGAAGCATAAGAAAGATTCCAAGTTCCCATGTTTCCTTTTCTGCAGCATGTGAACTGCCAGTATACTGATAATTTCTGTGTAGGAATCAGGAACTCATATTGTGTCTGTTTTTCTGGAAACTGACCAATCAAAGAAGAAAACGATACTAAACACAACTTCTCTTTTATTGGGGAAGTGTCTTCAGAACAAATGATGTAACACAGTGCAAACAGAAACAAAAACAATGTCTGTTCTTAATAATCACGAAATTGCTTTCCAAAACTGTATAGGATGTCTCTCTGGACACAATTAGGGTTGATAGACTCTCTTTTCCCTTTCACAAACCAACAGACTAGCACAGTTATTTCAACTAGAGCCAGAGGTGACTCTTTCCAGATCTCATTAGTTCCATTTATAAGTTGGACAGGGATGATCAATAGCAATACATAGTGCCTATTTCTCATATAAGCAAGACAGAGATAACTCTTATCTTCAGAAGATGATTTATGACTGCCTAGAGTCACTATCTTAGACAGCCCACCAGGTTATTTGTAATATGATGTGAAAGGTCTTTATTGGAAATGTAATAAAACTACCTACACTACTTACCTGGTCTCCACATGCGTCTCTCACAATCTCACCCCATTTTTACTGACACAGATTTTTGGATCAGGTTAATAAAATTAGTCCAGATTACAACTAGGGTACAAATATTCATCTCTGTTTCTACTAGAGAGAAATCCATAGCCTTGAGTTAATTACCTGGGCTTCCTACTGAGATGATTAGTTGTCCTAGAATACATTATATTTACATCTCGCATGGGCAGACTAGCAAAATCATGAATATATGACTTTAGTATTTCCTTGAATCTCAATACTTCTAGTACCTCTAGATTTAATTCACATTGAGAACGTAACTGGATGAATAACTATTTGGGTTTTGAAAAAAAGTAGTTAATGATCATAATGGTCAATTTAGTGACTCACATAGTTTAAAGGAAAACTGTGTCCTCTCTCTTCCTCACCCAAATATATAACTTCAACTTTTCAGAAAATAGCAAATTACAGAATTATTACAGAAAATAGAAAATTACTTTTATAATTAGGCATGTTCAGCAAAGTTATCTTCAGATTTTCTCAGGTTTCAATGAATTTATGATAAACCTCTACTTACAAAAGGCACTAAACAGTAGGGTTTTTTTGTTTTTTTTTTAAATGCATGTATTTTCATTATCTTCACTTCAAACTAAGTGTTAAAAAAATATGATTGAAAGTCATGATTTGTTCTCTTCTCAGAGTAACTACTATGTTTTTCAGGTGCATCAGGACAATTCAGGATAATAAAATGTCAATTCTCTACTTTCTCTTCGATGATACTTTTTAGGCATGCTGAAGAACACCAGAAGAGTGAACAGAATGATGCAGAAAATATTATTAAAATAGTAGAAACTAGAAAGGTGTTTGTTTGTTTGTTCGTTTTTTCCAGTATAAGTATTTCAGGGGTATTAGTATCTCAGAATTGTCTTTGTAACTGTCTACTATAAAAGACTAGAAATAGCTATTGGGAAACAGTGAGAAGAGAGTCTAAGATTTGGGTGCACCTCTGTAGCTGTAAATCAATCACAATTCACAGCTATATCTATCCCACTTACCCTTCCTTTTTTTTTTTTTTTTTTTTTTTTTTTTTGAAATTATTAATATTTTAACTCTAGAACAGGTACAGAGTGCTAACATGACTGGTAACTACAGCATAGCTGCCAGCTTGTTATGCTAGCCAAAATCAGTTGCTTTTGCTCATATTTCCGTATTTTTTGGAAACAAAACTTCAGCTTGCTCTTTAAGGAGCTGATGGTAATGCTGCATCAGTGAAACATTTACCTGATGGCTAGAAGACTGCCACAGGGAATAGACCAAGCAAAGACTGAAGATGCTGAGAAAGATGACAAGAGATTAAAGTCCAGATACTTTAACTTCTGGATCAGGTCTTTCAGGAAGTTTGAGAAAGTATATGCTCATTTTTGTGAATCTCAAATGGATTTTGATGTTAGCTGCTTCTACTGAGATTATTTATTCCTGGATTTCTATGTCTGCCTGTTTCTTACAGCCATCTTCATTTATTTGCTTTTTTATACTGCAAGTCTTTGAAATGTCCCAGCATTGTATTAATGTAGATGTGACCCTACAGAGGCAGAACTAGTAAAAAGGGATGCAAAAATGTCTTGACAGTAGAGAAGAATAGCACTGCTATGAAACATGACCTACAGCTGTTTATTACCAGGAGCTTGTTGATCCTTCTGGGTCTCTTCCAACTTGCAGTATTCTATGATTCTACAAACTGCATGGATGCCTTACTAGTGACTTTAGGAAATACAACATTAGGTATAATATATTTACTATTTATGTTTCACATGTTTTTAAAAAGGCTTCTGAATTGAAACAAATACGTTTCTTTACATATGATTTACTGACTAAATATTCTTGCCAGCAGCATGTTCTATTTGAAGAGAGAAAGTTGGGTCTTGCTGGGTTCTAAAAGTTGTGGAATGTTTGACAGGATTTGGATTAGTGGGGCAGGATTTTATTATTATTATTATTATTATTATTATTATTATTATCCATTCCATCTTTTGTCTTATAAGAGTTTTCAAAGTAATTGTACCTTTGTATACACAGAGGGAGCACAATATACATATCTTAGAATTTAGTATATAATTTTATTCAATAAATAGTACAAGAAAGTACTTACTTCCCTGTAAGCCCAAAACATAAGCATAAATATTTTGAGGCATTGGGAGCAGTGTATGTACAAACTAATAATTTCAAACTCCTTCTTAGTAGTCCAGGAGAACATAATTAAGTAATTTTCAAAATAGGGCAGTTTTCAACATTTGTCCTGTTTTTGTTGTTGTTGTGGTGGTGGTGGTGGTTTTGTTTGTTTGATTGTTTTGTGCTTAAGAGTTTCAGAGGTGGCTTGTTTGTTTCTTTGTTTTTTAGAATAAATTCAAATGACCACATTAATGTTCTCTGTGTTAAATTTCTTGTAAGGTCTAATAAAAAATTTAAAAACAAAGCAAAACAAAAAAAACAACTTTTTGTGATCTTTAAAGAATCTTTAGTATGGACCATTATTAAACTCTTTGGACAAAGATGATAAGGATTAGAATAATTTTGAAAATATTTTCAATGACAGTTTTTAGAACGATTTGCTTCTGAGGAATTAAAGCATGGGTTTCCAATTTTTTGTCTTCTCTGGGTCATATTAAGTGAAGAATAATTGTCTTGAACCACTTATAAAACATATGAAATAGTGTCATGGTTTTATGATTTTTGGTTATCAGCATTCCACATCATAACATCATGTAGTGCACTGGGAGTTAAAGTGTTCTGGGTACCTCTCCCTGAAAAGAAGAAGAACTACATTCCCCAGAGGACTGTTCGCTGTGCTGTTTTCATTTCTGCTCAGGGGGAACAGATATAAGGCCTTGGTAGGTCATCTGATCGGGCTCTTCTTCATCAGTCTCTCTCCCTGCTGCTCGACCGGACTGCGTATCTCACCTCAGCGTTATGGTGAGACCTACCCAGCTTTCGGACAATCTCTCTCTCTCATTATATTTGATTTATTAGCTTCAATTCTAATTATATTGTATTATAGTGTGTTATCTTGCATTCCAATACCATACTTAGTAAATTAGTTTGTTTCTCCTCAGATCGTTGCCACTGTTTTTAATTATTCAGGGGTCCCTTGTTTTCCTTTTCTAGAGGTGCAGATTTTGCGAAATCCGTCCGCCCCGCTAGTCACGGAACTGGGCTGAACCAGCCCATAAACTGTAGACAAATAGTTAGTATATATAAGTTAAAAAAAAAACAAACCTATTTTTTTAAAATATTTTTTATTAAAGCATTACAAAATGAAGACAACAAAAACATAAAAGCAGGTTGGACAAAAATGCAAGTTTAGTATCTAGGAAGGGTATGAGTATGTCATTCTTTTCTGATACTGGAAATGCTTCACAGATGATTAATTATTTATTTGTGTCCAAAAAAATATTTCCAAGCTAAGTTCAGATGAAATATCTGGTGTTCATGTCTAGTACTAATTTTCATACACTGTAAAATTTCTTGTACAATGGGTGGGTTTTGTAAAATAAGCAAATATTCTGGGTAAAAGAAGTCTTTAATTTCCACTAATTCTCTTTTGCTTCTTTTTCATTTTTTAAAATGTATTTACAGTGGACAAACTGTAACTTAACCACACTGAAATGAAAACATCAGACTGTGGTTCTTAACACTTTCCAGGAAGTACTTAGAACAATAAAAGTAGATGGATTATCTTCCCCTTATGAAGAAAGAATCACTATTTAAGATATAAAATCATGACTATTTAGAGTTCCTTAATTCATCTAAAAAGGCTAAGAGCAGTAAATGTCATGTAATCATAAGGTTTCTTTATGTTTAAGAATCATTTGCCTAATATTGCCTTACATAATTTAGTCCAGCATTCAATTTATTTTAAAAGAAGATATAATTGTATTGTCTAACTAGATTTCTAATTCTTAAAAATTGAATGGTCTAAAATTTTTCACAACCTGTTATAAATCAGAACAGGTATATGACACTGTGTTTATAAGCTGGAAATGAAAGCACATTTTTGTTTTCATATATGTTCATGGGTTACATTAATAAGTATATTACATTTAGGTTATGTTTTCAGTACTTCACAATTTCTACACCATGAAGAAGAAATGTTAAATAGCAGGATTCGGTATTTTCTTGATATTGATAATAAGCATTTTACTGATTTTTTTGTTGATATTCATATTTTATTTATACTGATAAAAGTAATATAAGTATAATCTAAAGCAAAAATTAAGATGACTAATGGAACATCTGAAATGCAAATAACTAATGGCAAAAAATGTGAATCCTATCTGGGCAAAAGTAGATTCCTACATTTGAAATAGCCACCAAAGGCTCCACATGCAGTCAGTAGAAGGAAATCCATACTTTCAAATAAGATTCATCTCATAATTGATATGCAGAATAGTGCAGGTAATTCATTAGTTTACTTTAAAGCTAAGGTGGTTGGATCATACCTGACACATGAGGAGGAGCTGAAGTCCCTTGATTTATTCCCACCAGATAAGAGGAGGCTGATAAGGGTGGCTCAAAAACCAGAAGGTGGCTGGGCACTGGAACAGGCTTTCCAAGGCAGAGATCATGGCATCAAGCTGCCAGAGTTCAAAAAGTGTTTGGACAAAGATTTCAGATACGGGGTTTGATTTTTGAATAGTCCTATGTGGATCCTGAAGTTGGACTTAATGATCCTTATGGGTCCCTTCCAGATCAGGATACTTTATGATTCTGTGTAGATCTCAGCATTAGATAACTAAATTTAACTAGGATTAATAGTACCTAAAAAATAAACATTCACATCTTCTACTAGTAGTGGTGTAAACAATAAGATGCTATTATAATATAATAAGATATGAAAAGATTTGCTGTTCACTTAGGCTACTAGGAGAAAAATTAACAAGGAAAACTCAGGAAGTCTATGGAGATAGATAAACAAACAAGCAAACAAACACATTTTTACAATGTTGGAAATATTCAATACCTGGAGCTATTCACATATAGAGAAATGTAGACACTTAAATACTGAATCAACAAAGAGTATATACTATGAGAAATTTTCACTCTTTTCTAGTCATGGTGTAGATGCAGTCAAGAAATTATTCAGCACTGCTGGTATTGATAAATCACGCAGGGAAGCAGTCAGACTCTTAAATATCTATGGGTGTTGACTGGACAGGATCTAACTGTAGAATATGGTCTGATGACTCCTCCAACATAGAACTAAGGAAGTACGGGTGCTTGAGGAGCGTGGATAAAAGTATTTTTTTGCCTGTCACAGAAGTGTTTTACAGAATTCTGGAGAAAAAAAACTAATCAAACTAACAAACAAACTCAAGATGTATTTTGACTATCTTAGTAACAGAAAACAAAAAGAAAAAATAATGAACATAAGACAGTGATTGTTCTCCAATTGCATTTCAGAACCTGAGCATTTCCCACCACTTGGGATTCATAGAGCAGAGCCACATCCTGGAAGTAGGAACTTTGATTTCTTTCTAAAGAAAAGCAATACTTTCTGTTGAAGTACAACAGTAGATGCAGTTTGCTTGAATGCTTTTTTTTTTTTTTTTTTTTTTTCCCTCATACAATAGAAGAGTAGCATTCTAATTTAGTTCATGGAAATGCTGACTTGATTTCTATCTTTACCTCATTGGATTAGAATTCAGTAACTTAAAAGTACATTAGCTCCAGCTTTTGTTGTGCTCTGGAAGAAGAATCAGGGCATTATTTTCTCTTCCTGCTCAAATCCAAACAAATTTCAAAGAATACCTTATTTTTTAGAGAGATAGCCAAGTGTGTTTTGGTGCTAGCTTTAAGGATATAAAAAGCACAGATAAAATATTAAAAATGGATGATGAGCTGGAACCAATTAGTCCTCTGATGAAGATACTAACCAGTAGACAAGAAAGATAGGCTTACAAGTATCCCCTGTTGTTCCAGTGCACTCACTTTTATACAAAGGATAACAGATTTTTTTCTTTTATGTTGGCGTAATACTACAGGCTCCTTAGAATAAGGCATTTGGTGATTTGTAATATTTCAATTTAAATATGATTTGAATTCTTGTCCAGATATATAAATTGAGTTCAGGTCTCTTATCAAAGGACCATGATAAAAAATAAATTAAAAAAACCAACCCTCTATATCCTTCTTTTGAAAAGGCAGGTTTACACTTCATCCACAGGGAAAACTATCTGCTTATCTTTCAAGAAAGATAAATGCTTAGTTTTAAGGAGTTTGACAGAGCTTCCTTTTGATACATCCAAGTTGCTCTCTACTGTCCAGGCCAAGGTACTTATACATGCAGAAGGAGTGTTTCTGACGCCTAAGCAACTTCAGTGTAAAACTGCAAGAATTTAGGAACCTACCAAATCTCTAGCCATCTACATAAAGACTCCTAAATGTAATTTGAAAGGCTTTGGTCTTTTAAAAGCAGAAAATTTAAACCGGAGTGTAGCTGTCTACAGATTTATTGGATATCTCAGCTCTTATCGTAAGTGTTTGATGCTCTTTTCCAATAATTTCCAACCTTCTGGGCAATTTGTGTGGGTATCTATAAGAAGGTATGAATACACTCTGCAGCATTGATACAGACTAAAAATATAAAGCAATTGTATGTTTATTAACACATTTAACAAGGTATGAGGCTCTACTGTGTTTATACTCCTGAATGGCAGTGAGCTTTCATCAGCTGGGCAGGCATCAGTGAGGAGGGAAATGTCAGTGACCACTGTCTGAGTCTGGCAACAAATGCATTGCCTCAAATCAAAGTGAGACAACAGAAACAATTTTTGGACAGTTTTACATCAGAAAGCCTTTCTTTGGAGCTATTTGCTTTTGAGTGGGAAGTCTCAGGAGTGTTTTCTGGCTGGGGACTTGGACTGGGAACAAATGTTTCCAGCTTGATACAGGAGACTGGGAGATTATACCATTGTACCCTGTGAAGGCAAGATGCAAGCTGGCTTCTTCATGCTTCCTCCTATATCTGCTGATTTAAATTTGCAAGGCCTGGAAGACAGGAACAAAAGAACTCCTGCTGAGATCCCAAAGCCAGAAGCTGTCATTCCAAAGGGCAGGCTCCTTTGTTCTTCTTGTTAAGAAAGTTCTCAATAAATTGATTTGTGTTATTCCTCTGAGTCTTGGATGGCTCTGTTGCAGTAGGGACCCTTGATGACTAGGGAAGGTGTGACTCAGGAGATAGAGAAAGATTAATCTTCCTTGAAACCCACTGAGCAGGATGAGATGACCACATCTCTTGGGAGCCATTCTCAGGGGTGTGGAGCTGCTGCCCTCCTCCTGCCCTAGCAGCACTGATGGCCTCAAAGTGACTGGCTAGTAATCCGGTGTTTTTTGTTTGTTTTTATTATGTTATTGTTGTTCTTCTCACTTTTCAGTTGTTGTATGTTTTGATATACTTTGAGCTACTAACTAACACATCTCAAAAATTATAACTGCATGAAATTTAACAAGAGCTAGTGCCAAATTCTGCACTTGGGAGGGGGTAATCTTGGCTATGCATGCAGACTGAGGGATGAGATGCAGGAGAGCAGCACTGCTGAAAAGAATTTGGGGTCTTGGTAGACAACAAGTTAAACATGAGTCAACAGTGTGCCCATGCAACCAAAAGGCCAACCAAAGAAAGAACATCAATACCAGCTGGAGAGGGAAGTGTTCTACACTGCTCTACACTGCACTGGTGCAGCTTCACCATGAGTACTGCGTGCAGCTTTGGGTGCCAGCGTACAAAAAGGATATAAAACTATTAGAGAGTGTCCAAAGGAGGGCTATGAAGATGTTAAAGGATTTAGAGGAGAAAACATGAGAAGTGGCTGAGTTTCCTTGGTCTGTTCAGGCCAGAGAGGAGGAGACTGAGATGGGAAATCACAGTTTACAGCTTCCTCATGAGGGGAGTGGAGGGGCTGTTACTGACCTTCTCTCTCTGTTGACCAGCAATAGAACCCAAGGGAATGGCATGGAGCTGCAACAGGGGAAGCTCAGACTGGATATGAGGAAAAGGTACTTCACTTAGAGAGAGTTCAGGCTCCCCAGGGAAGTGGTCAGGGAACTGATTTTACCAGAGTTCAAGAAGTTTCTCTCAGACATTTGAGGCTCTCAAATATCTCAGCTCTCATTTTTTGATGGACTTGATGATCTTTATGAATTCCTTCCAACTTCGGATATTCTATGGTTCTAATTGCAGTTTTGCAATTTTACCTTTCTTTTTTCTGTGTAGATTTGAGATCTCTCTCTAGACTTGAGAAATTAAGTTTGAGGAAATGAAAATAATATCTGCTTTTATCTGACCTTTTTCTGAATGTTTGTTAAGGAACATTTATTGCAAAACAGCTTGGTAAGCCATCCCAGCCAATGCTGATTGCTGGAGAAGAGAAATAAAGCTTGTGAATAACAGGAAAAGTCTACCAGTTGCACTTGGTAGCTGTGCATAACTCTTAAACAAAATACTATCTAACACATACACAAGGGCTGCTCTGAAAGTAATGCCTCCTATTTTATTATGTTGGTCCGCAATGTCAGAGGAGTATGTTAGTGACATGGCAGTAGATGCTGAACATTTCTGTCAACATTCCATTACATTTTATTGCTGTGTGACAGATGGCAGCAGAGGTGCAGTCTGAAAAAATTAATTCTGACATAGAAGTGCATATGAAGAAAAGCTGTGGAACTGAATTCTTCCATACAGAAAAATTGCACCCATTGACATTCATTCATGCTAGCTGAATGTTTATGGAGACCAAATAGTGGATGTGAGCAGTTAGAAAGTGCATGGTGCTTCTAAGCAGTGGCAATAGCAACAATGGGCAGCATGCAGGCTGTTGTTCACACTGGTGAAAATGCATACCTAATGATGATGACTATGTTGAAGAATCTGTGAAATAGTGTTATTGTGCTCTTTGTATCTGTTGCAGTTTCCATGGAAATATATAGGAGATTTTACTTTTGGAGCAAGCTATGTATAAGCACTTCTATTTAATATCTTTATTCCACTTCTATTTAATATCTTTATTAACAATCTTGACGAGGGGATTGAGTGCACCCTCAGTAAGTTCGCAGATGACACCAACTTGGGAAGGAGTGTTGATCTGCCTGAGGGGAGAAGGGCACTACAGAGGGACCTGGATAGACTGGATTGATGGGCCAAGGTTAACTGTATGAGATTCAATAGGTCCAAGTGTCGGGTCCTGCATTTTGGCCACAACAACCCCAGGCAACCCTACAGGCTTGGGGAGGAGTGGCTGGAAAGCTGCCTGATGGAAAGGGACCTTGGTGTACTGGTGGACAGTCGGTTGAATATGAGCCAGCAGGACACCTGTGTGCCCAGGTGGCCAAGAAGGCCAGTGACATCCTGGCTTGAATCAGGAATGGTGTGGTGAGCAGGACTAGGGAAGTAATCCTGCCCCTGTACTCGGCACTGGTGAGGCCTCACCTCGAGTACTGTGTTCAGTTTTGGGCACCTCAGTACAGAAAGGACATTGAGGTGCTGGAGCAGGTCCAAAGAAGAGAACAAGGCTTCTGAAGGGCTTGGAGAATATGCCCTATGAGGAGCAACTGAAGGAACTGGGGCTGTTTAGTCTGGGGAAAAGGAGGCTGAGGGGAGACCTTATTGCTCTCTTCCAATATCTGAAGGGTGTTTAAAGCAAGAGCAGGGTTGGTCTCTTCTCACTGGTGACAGGTGACAGGACGAGGGGAAATGGCCTCAAGTTGTGCCAGGGTAAGTTTAGGTTGGATATCAAGAAAAACTTTACAGAAAGGGTTGTTAAGCACTGGAACCAGGGAGATGGTTGAGCCACCATCCCTGAATGTGTTTAAAATCCGTTTGGATGTGGTGCTCGAGGACATGATTTAGTGAAGGGTTGTTAGAGTTAGGGTAGTACGGTTAGGTTGCGGTTGGACTTGATGATCTTTAAAGTCTTTTCCAACCTGAGCAATTCTATGATTCTAACTCAGCACTTGGGAGCATGTCCAGATCTCATAACTGACTATCTGATCAGGCATGAATTGTATAGCAATCAAAATATGGTAGTCAAACAGTAATGCCACAAACAGGAATAGGTGAGGGTTCAAAAAAGACCAACTCATGACCTGGCAAGGTATTTGTTAACTGACTGGGCAAATTACCAGCTGAATTGCTCTCAAATTGTCTTTGCTAAAAATAAGTCTGAAAAAGTCCTGGGAGGTCCAATAAAGTAGCCCTCGCCCTTCACTCCTGCTTTTCCACATAAATCTATTTTTTCTTCCAGTGTTCAGAATCTAATTCAAAGATTGACAGGTGAGCAGGGACAGCTTGGAATTGGAGGAATGAGAGCTCAAAACCACCAAGAAGGAGAGAATAGATGCATTTTTTATAAAACATATATTCTCTCTCTCTTGTTTTTGTTTTTTTTTTGTTGTTTTTTTTTTTAATTATTATTTTTACTTACTTTGTATGGTGGTCTATTAATTTTTTGAGAAAGATATGCACTTCAGCAAGCCAGTTAGACTCAGTGGATTTCTATTCCCAAAGCTGTTGCATTTAATGGGAAATAATTTATTTCATTCCAGGCAGTCACACCAATTGGAAGTAAACTACCCAACATGTTTGCTGCAAAGTTTTTCATCTCAGTGTATTGATTTTAAGGCTTGTACCGATTTCTCCCAAATTAACCTTCTATTTTCCTGAGTTATATAAATAAATAATGTGAAGGAAAGCAAGTGAAACTGAAAGGAGAAAAATCAACAGCACAGTTTTGAGATTCTGAGCAAGCTAGTCTGAGCTTTCTTCAAGGAAAAATGCTTGTGTCTCTCTCATCTCTATTGCTGTTAGATGCATTCGCTCTATTGATTCCAGTAATGCCAACCTGAACAGAATTTAAAAGATAAATTGTCACGTCCCACAACATAAATCACAGAATCACGCAGAAAATAAAAATATATATAATCATTTCGTGGAAATATTTTATTTTTATATAGTCCCTTGTATTCCATAAGATTTTAATTTCAAATTTGAATTACATACAGAATTTCTGATCAAAACTCCAAAACTTTCCTTTTTGTCTTCTTATGTACCTTTAACGAACTGTTTATCAACACTTTAGCTTGAAATAGTTACTGATATATAAACAGTTCACTCAGTATTGTATCCAAGTACAGCTGAAAATTCTAGCTATGAAAGAAATAGAGATTATAGACAAAAAGGTTTTCTATGACAAGCCTACGAGAAACATTTTTCAAATATTCTGGCAAAATTACTCTAATCTCTTGCATTTAACTCAGTGGTAGATGCAAAGTTTCTGCCATTTCCTACAGAACTTCATGGTTCCTTATCTTGCCTATTCCCATAAAGAGCTATCAGCATCCCTTTTCTCTTTCTTTCAAGTGAGTGTTTTTACTGCAGGGTAGTGTGGTGCCTGACCTAAGATGGCCTGTATTGCCCTGTGTAGCTTAGTAGAAAAGTGGGTAAGCAGTTTAATAGCAGTCAGAGCATTAGCAGAAGACACTGGGCAGTTCGAAAGGCAAGCTCCCTCCTACACCATCCGACCTTGTGTTTCTTCACAAAGACTGGGAGAAAAGCTTCAACCTGGGAGGGGAGAGAGAAAAACATTTGAAAAGTTGAAGGGCTGAAAGGTGATAATTTTGAGAGGGAGCAAGGAGAATAGAGAGGTAAAAAACAAACAAACAAACAAACAAACAAAAACACAAATCAAGAACAAAAACAAACAACACCTAACCTGGGATTTATTTGCCTAGCCAATAAACTATCATATTTTATTATTTTTATTCTCCACATTACCTCATTTTTTCCCTCTTGTTCGTATCATCTTTCAGTTCTGTTTTGTTCATATAATTCTGTAGAGTCTGTAGCACTTTGCAGAATGGGGTTGGATCCATACTATTTTACCCTTTGGCTAATATACTGAAAGTTTTTCTATTTGTGGCTCCACAGGGCTTAAAAACCCTATTATTTCCATTCTCATTTGTGGTTTCATTTCCAAATTTGCAACCACAGTTCTGTTTACACAGTTATACTCATGACTCTAAGTAAAATCATAACTCCTCGTGCTTGAGAATCTCTGTTTTAGGAACTACTGCAATATGAAGGATAAATAATAATGAGGTGAATAAAGAGAAAAAGAAAAATATTATTCAGAAAATCAAAGTTGTATCAGAACAGGGAGAAGTAAACAGCCAAATGTGCAGAAAATGCTGTAAAGATTAACCAAAAAAAAATAAAAATAAAAGAAGGAAAGAAGGAAGGAAGGAGGAAAGAA
>JACDJE010002437.1:527728-570259 GCA_016647715.1 Pavo muticus
GGAAGGAAGGAAGGAAGGAAGGAAGGAAGGAAGGAAGGAAGGAAGGAAGGAAGGAAGAGGAAGGAAGGAAGGAAGGAAGGAAGGAAGGAAGGAAGGAAGGAAGGAAGGAAGGAAGGAAGGAAGGAAGGAAGGAAGGAAGGAGTTGGAGAAGGGTACTTAATGTTTTTAAGTGAGTGTTTTGAAAATGTGTCTTTAGTATAAAGTCTTTTTTAATTAGCTTCCGAAATAAATATTTGCATATCCACATCCATGAATATAAAATTTTTCATATTCTTTATATAAAAATAAGCTACACTGCCTTGAATAGTTTTATTGCTTGCAATGCTTTTTGCTATAAGTGAAATACTTGTAATCAAGCTAATGCCATATTTCACTGCTTGTAAGAACAAGTGTCTGGAGTTTTATTTGTCCTATATTAACTGACACATACTTTATCTATATGTTTATAGTATGCTTCCAATTCTGATCAGTCTAAAATCCCCCCAAAATGCAGAACTCTACCGAATGTCTCTATCTTCTCCATCATTTTCCTCAAATACTTCTATTTGATAACTATAACTGAAAGCATCGGTCATGCCAGCTCGCAGGCCTTTTGTTTGCTAGTATACAGAGACAATTAAAAATTCTAAAATAGTTCTGGTGCTGAAGATTATTTCAGATATCTGAGGATTTAATTTGTCAGTAAATATTTTAGAATGATCATACAGAAGATGCTCACATTTCTGCTATAATGAGCATTAATTGGTCTAGCAACACACAACTATGTTTCAAATTGGTAGGTAGTGGCTTTACTGCAGAAATAATAATTTTAAAAAGACCCCTTGCTCCTATCAATTCTGGTGACGTGATCAATAATAACTGGAAGTAAGAGATCATAAAAATATTGCTTATGCAGTTAAGACACTCTTTCTCTCCAACAAAATGCAAATCTCTTCCTGAACAGGAAGAGTCTTTAATTTCCTTATATATCTTAAGAGAAGAAGGCCTTCTGCATCTTAATCTGCTCATTGTAAAAATTTATGCTGGTTCTTTTGCCTTGTTCATGTGCATTTCATGTTGAACTGTTTGCTCTTTGCAAAAGGTGCTGCTTACCATTTTAGACTGAATTTTGCTCAGAACCTGAATGTTCAATGACCATGAAAAGGATAAAAAGGAACCCACTGATAGTAAATAGTAAAATTTCTAAGTAAACTACGATTTTCCTAGGACAACAACTCAGACTTGAAATACTTTTGCCACATTCATACAATATTTTGTTTAGAGATCGGACATACTAGTGTAGGTACAAAACTGGGACTATACTGTTCCAAAGCACAGCCAATAGGCTGCTGGCCTATCTTCAATATCTGTCCATTGTCATTACTAACAAATAACAATGACACATTTAACTTTGTACTAGTGACTTTACTATCCCTTAGTAGGTAAAAATTAGATTCTATCAAAACATGCTTTTTTACTCAAAAGTCTTGTGACCTCTTGTTATCTCCCTGTAGGTTTAGATCTCCATTGTCTTTCAGTATTTTAATTAATAACTCCTGTAAAGTTTGACAACCGAGCAGTGTGTTTTGTTCTCTGCTTGATGACAGGACCACTGCTGTCTGTACTCATGTTCTGTCATGTACTCAATGTTCTGATCAACACTGCTTTATTAAATAAAATAATTTTATGACAGTGTCAGTGCTTAGACAGCTGCCATTTCTCTATAGGATCTTCTGCTATGAATAAGTTAAAGACTCATTAACTTAGAAATTTGCCAAAAGACATCCAGCACATTCCAGAGACTGGAAAATATAGAAATATGTAAAGAGTAATTACAGATTCCCCAAGCTCTGGAACAGGAGGTCCTGATTCATTCTTGCTGATATATTTAAGAAACCATTTAATTGTAAGGAAATTGAATTATTCAGTAATAAAAAGTGAGAAGACTGGCACAAGTATTCCAACTCCTTCTCTAGCATAAGAAATTTTTCCTTGATTTTGAGACATTTAATATACCCTACAATGTACTTATTCCTAAGGCAACCCAGAGCTATCTAGGAAATAAGCACTGTATTTCCTGACTGATTTCAAAGTTTATTTTCATTCCATCTCAGAAGAAAATTGATTTCTTTTGTGATTTTTTTTATAAAAAAAAGACAGGGAGAGTATAAAATGGAGATGCTTGCAGCAGCTCAGTAAATAAGTTATTCTAAGATAATACAAATACTTTCACTGAAAGTTTCTCTTCCAAAGCAAACTGTATGGATTAATAATATCAACATGTCAAACAAGTCTTTGTCTCTCCACGAGCATTTCCACTTTGGACCTCCTCCTGGTTTTCATTAATTGTCAATTGTCTGCACATTTTTTTTTTATGAGGACACAGTTAAGTTTTAAACCACTGAAACTTCCCTCGTAGTTAAAATAATTTAATCATGCTCCAAAAACATTTAATTATAACAGTAGTTTGCTCCTTAAAAGCTGATCACTAAAAGAATGAAGAGGAGATAATTACTGTGAATGATTATTACATTTACATATTGTTATTTACATATTATAGGGTCAGATTTATATTCTCATCTTTTGTTTTGCTATTTTATGTGTAAATCCTTCAATCTTTGTTATATTTCAGACCAGTTCCATCTGCAAACATATTCATTGTTTGTTTTGAAAGAGTTTGCTGCAGCAAAAATAAAATCTTTTTCCTTCAGTTCATGAACGAGATTCTAACAGCAGTGTCAAAAGCCCCAAAAACTCATTTGCACGATGAAAATGCATTCTATTAAAAAATATCTACTTTATAAAAGCTTTTTAGCTAAGCACGTCTAGCAAAGCTATCTTATTTGCTGGGAGATGGTGGAATGTCATCATTCAATGTTTACATGAGCTGCTCCAGCTCCTTTGCGATAAGTAACCTTAACTGGGTTTACTGTAGACTGATAAACAATACTCCAGGAAGGGTAAACTCCAAAGATGTGTAGCCAATGCATTTTATTTCAACCATTTTAGAACTCTAGCCATCAAGCACAGAAACACTTCAAAAAGATCTCAAGTTCATTTTAGAATAAAATTGCGTGTTGAACAGATGAGTTTATGTTTTTATGGGTACACAAGAGAAGGTGTCCATATAGGGATGCTATGCTTAAGCATGCTTAAGTGAAAGTGATATTGGGCGAAAATGAGACACTACTAGTATTCATTTTGGTAAAAAAAATCCTATATTGTCATGTTTAGGATGAATGCTTAAACTGGAAGATTAATATGTCTGGGCCTTTATGTTAGAGAAAAATATGCCGTAATGGTATCCACTATTGTGGATAGTTTGTAAGCCATGCTCTGATGAGAGAATGAATGTAATGTTTTGAGGGAGGAGATGCATGCTATTTGAAGGCTGTTTATATATTATACAAAATTTTATAGTAATTTATCTCTTGAAATATGCAATTTTTAAATGAAGTACTAGAATGTATCTCATCCCTTCCATCTAGAATGCCTTCTAGGAAAACACAGAAACATCAAACAAAACTACAGAAACAATTTTATTAAAGTAAAAAAAGTATAATTCAACGTAAATTTGGAGTTAGCAAACTGATTGTGTTTCAGTGTGTCTCTTTAAGCACAGCTGGCTTCATCTCATCAAGCAATGGCGATGCCTTTATTGAGTTGACCTGCTATAAAAGAGTGTCAGACTTGTTTATTACACCTTCTCAAAAGTTTCATTCCTTCAGTGTACTAAACCAAAATATATATAGACTAAATAGTATGATAAACATGAAGCATGCAAATATTTCAGAGTCCTGACCTAGATTACCGATTTCAAATAAATCAGTATTGCTCTGTAAACAAACTAATTTAAGTGGGCAAGGATTTCCTCTGATTTAACTAGTTCTTTTAAAAAGCAGTTTTAATTAATCACTACAACTTTTTATATGGTTAACAGCCTACTAGGGACAGAAAGAACAATTCCCTTTGGTTTATTTGTTCATTTGCTTGAAATACTAAGGAAGAAGAATGAACTTAAATGAATTCTCATCTGGAGGTAGATAGTTTGGATAATTAGCAGATTTTGTGACAAGAACAGCAGCTATATTCATGTAGGTACATGCACCCTTCTTCCTACACTTCACCTAAAATTAAAAGATGTCAAGGCAGTTAGTAGAGTTCTGCTCAGTTCCTCTACTATGCCCTTAGCAGTATTATCTGAATTCTAGGATGAAAGAAAAATGTCTTTGTATCTTAAAAGTTTAATTTGCTAAAGTGATGAATGATTTAGGTACTTTCATGCAGCCTGATTTTCAGAGAGTGACGAGCACCTAACATTTGAAAATCAGATATTCTAGTATGACATTCAAAAAGGAATCATCTGCAGTTACAGCTACATTTTGAAAATGCATCTCTTTTCTGCAGCTAGCAAAAATTAAGGGCTTCAGAAAATACAGAGAAACATAACCAGCATAAATTTGTCACTGTGCCAATACTAAATATTAAAATGCTTAACTGGGAGATCTCAGTAACAGCATCACATAATAGCCGTGGTTTTATTTTCAGGTAGGATGAAGGATAGCATTCAGATCTTTGTTACATGAAAATATACTGAGCTACCAGCCATTGTCAGCCATGTTGTGAATATTTTATTCTTCCTAATAAACAGTAATCATTCTCTGTATGAATAGTAGAGGTGAGCTAAGCTGTCCTCTTTTTGTTTGCGTGAGGCAACTGCTCTTTTCAAAGTTCCCCAAAAGGGATGAATCAGTTTCAGGAGGCTGTAAAGACAACACTGAAGGCTGTACTTTTGGGAATGCAGTTAGCAACAGCAGTGCTCTGGAGGTTTCCCAATCTCTGGGAACTGAGTTATATGCTGGCATCATGCTGCTCTCTGGAGCCAGACCATAGTTGGATAGCCCAAACATGTCCACAGACTTACAGATAGTAGAAATTTTAGATGGAAAAGAGGTTTTGGAACATTCTCCATCCTTACTGCAAGATTATTCCATCAGTGTGAGATTAGTCATTCATAGTATTAAATTTTCCAGTGGTTTATTTTGGCCTATTTGCTAATGTCTTAAATGGTAAGTTAAGGGGCTTCTACCATGTTCTTTGAATAGGTGTGTTTGGAAACATCTTTTATAACTGGTGCAGATTTTTACCTCCTTTAATACCATTCTATTGCTATTTTTCATTTTTCCCACCCAAGTAATTTTCTATCAACGTTAATTCCCGTGTTATTCATAAGATTAATTATTAAAGTAATTATTAGGTATTTAGTTATTCAGAATACCCATGCCAATTTAGTTCGTTATACTGCAGGTGAAACTGCTGTTTGTGTAGCCTTGTATAGTCATTTTTATCTGATGTATTAGCATTCAGACACTAGCAACGCTAACGGAGAGCAGGGTTAAGATTTAGCATAATGCTATTGCAAATATTATTGTAAAATCCAGTCAGTAGTGTTCATAATTGTTGCAGCTTGTTCTCCTGTCAGTTTTAGACATCCATCTTGCAAATCTGTCTAGTACTGTTTCTCTTTTTCATTCAAATTCTCTGCCCAGTTATAGCACCTTAGTCAAGTTTATGGTCTCTAAGCTGTAATACAGCATCTAAGAAATAATAGAAAGGATACTCCCTATATTAAGTTCATGTCTTAGGAGGAAAATAGCATTACAAGTGTATATTCTGGCTCTCTCTTTCATGGATGCTATTTGCTTCTTTAATTTAGCTGTAAAAGAAAGTTCCCTAAGGTTTGCCTGCCTNAAAAAAAAAAAGAGAGAGAGAGAGAAAAAAAAAATAACATATATGAATGTGTTGGAAAAAAGAGTAATTCCAGGAATATGTAAGTTGAAATTGGCTGCGTACTTTTTCAGCAAGTGATATGGAGAAAAAGCCAGAAAGCCTAACCTCTTAACCCCTGGTGCTTGGAGATTAATGTGAAACAAGTGCTAAATCTTGGTAGATCTGTGGACATCTGTTCTCTGCATACCCTGTTTGGCTCCTTCTCTCTCTGAAAGGATGCTTGACTCTGTGGCTACAGAGTTGTTGTATGCAGCCCATACTATATTCAACAGCAGGCAGTTCAGAATCACCTCATTTGACTCTGGTGCTCTGACTGTATTGCATTGCCATAGTACTGGAACTGCAGCCACAACAAAAATGTTAGACATCCCTAATACATTCAGTGGGACAGAATCCTGAGTATTACATTACCATTTTTTTGATTGATTCTATGATATCAACATAAATATTCCTGAAAGAGAGAGGAAAACAAAGAAACATACAAAAAGCACATTAGTTTACTAAAATCAATAATGACAAATAAACATAATACTAAAAACCAAGACCAGTTTATGTGGATGGCCAAAGTAACTAAAATGTTTTTCTGTTACAGAATAAATAAATAACAATATTATTTTATTTTTCAGGAAAATAAAGACAGTGTACGAACACTAAGACCAACTTTGAATCAGTTTGCTGGTATTATTCAATGTGAATAGGTTAGATAATTTCCTAAAAAGATTTTAATTCTTGTTGGTGTAGAGTTCTGGACTTCTGAATTTCAAGTATATAATGTGTGCAGGATTTAAAGCACAAATAGTACCACAGACGTTAACACCTCAGTTAGGAATGTGTTTAGGTGTTTTATTGGATCAAAACTTCAGGTTCTGTGGCTCAATTGAGTAATTGTACCAGTTATCCTAGAAGCATGTTCAACAATGTGGTTCAGTGACAGATCTTTTTGCTATAAGACCCATCAAAACAAATCCTTCACATTTGAATCATCAAGAAGACTAGCACCACTGGAAAACCACGTACATAGGCCACTACACAACTAATGCCTCCTGTTTATTTCCATGGAAACTACAACAGATAAAAATAGCAGATAAGACTATTAGATAGAACAAATTCTCAGCTACAAAATACTGTTTTTCTATATAGTCATGACCATCAGCTATGCATTTTTACCCGTGGTGATCAAGAGACTGCATGCCACTCATAAGAATCTGCAACATGCACCATCTCACTATGCTCACATACACTGGTCTCCATAAGCAGTCAGCAAGCATCAGTGAATGTAAATGGGTGCTATTTTTTCTATAGAGAGGAATTAAATTCCACGCTTTTTTTATACACTCCTCCATGTCAGACACTAATTTGGCCCTCTGCGGCCATCTGTCAGACAGCAACAAAATGCCACCAACATCCATCTCTGATGTCATGGGCCAACATAATAAAATAGGAGGCATTACTTTCGGAGCAGCAGTTGTAGTTTTCTCTTTGTAGAAACCACCAGTTATTGACTGCACAGCTAGCTATGCTTCACGGGTGTAGCAAAGAGAGTAAGTTCAGCATCCTGACCTTGTCATAAGTATTCCATTAAGGAAATGAAGTTCCAAATTGATAGAGGGTCTATGCTCTAAGTGCTGTCTTTTCCTACTGAATCCTTCAGAGGATTCATCTCTCTGAGGGGCATTCACAGGAATAAACACTGACCTCTTAAGGCTCCCAGACTTCTTCCTTAGGCAAAGGAAAAAGAGAACAGAAGACTGGTTGAATTAGACATATCTTCTGAATGACTAATCCAAGGACTGATCCTTGCCCCTTGATTACTGAGGAATCCATGAGAGATTAGCCTCATGAGGCCAGTTAGCCTTTATGATTACTGCCTGCAGCCTTGTTTTTTATCTATGTAACATGAATCATAGTTTAGCTAATGTTGTCAAGCGATGAGGCTTGGACCATTAGCTCGGAAGACAGCAAAATATTTCTACTTCAGATCACCTTCTCTGTACCATTTCATGAATGACTGCTTAAGAAACACATTCACGTTATTAAAATAAACATACATTGTGCCACACAATTTATTCAGAAATTATGGTAATATGTATTCTGTATCATATATTTGCAGCCCTGCATATCCAAGCAGAGTATGCTAGTAATGTAAATCTACCAAAATCATAAACTTTTGAATTACAACCAGAAGCACAAAGCAGTAGTGTTTGCTATTATGTGAAAGGCATGAAGATCTATCGAAGATCCAAAAGCTCCAAGTGTCTTATAGTCTTCAACATCTGAAAAATATGCTGTCATGACAAGTAAAATTTTGCATTAAAATAAACTAATACGATAGGAAAATATCAGTTATTCTATAATTATAAAAATAAAGAGCTTATCAAAATTATATGTGTATTAAAAATATAGTGTATTCCCACGGGACCATCCATTGACAAGTGTGAAAATAGTATTTTCAGAAGGGAAATTGATAGTGGTTAAACCAAACCCTTTTTCTGAAACATTCCCCACGAAAAAAAAAGTGATTACTAAAGAAGCTCAGAGGTAATAATTATTTATGTATTATTTATGTAGCATTTTCTGTTTTCAGGTAGATAATTCATATGGATTCAGTGAAGAAGATATGCATTTACAAACTTTTAAATATAATGAAATAGTCAATTATATACATATGCACACAGTAAATTTTATGCACAGAAAGATCTACTACCTATCATTTAGAAGAATTAACAATGGAAAATCCCTTTCTCACGTCTTCTATAGCCCGTATAACAACACTTTTCAAACATAAAGGTGCAGAGAAACTGAGATTTTTTTTCTAGGTTTTTTTTGTCATAGCCTTAGCACATCTTCACTTCAAAAGAAAATGAATCAAAGCAAAAAAAAAAATAAAAATCACAGAATTACAAAACAAAAAACAGAACAAACGAACAAACACAACACTTTATTCCTCATTCTGAATAGTCCTGTATTAAGATTAGTGCTTTGAATTCATTGCTCAAAGACATACAAAGTTTTACCTACCTAGTCAGAGCACCATTATTAGCTGAGTCATGAGATATTATTCTAGCATGGGCCCAAAAATTCATTAGGAATCTTTGAGCCTGCACTTGCATCAAACTTCAAATTGCCACAAGTACACTATTTGCTTTCAACTATGGAAATTTGAATTGAAACATAAAAATATTCTGTGCTGAAAACCAAACTCACTGAAGTTGTAAGAAATCTACATTTCGTTAAAATATACGTTTTCATAGCATTTGTTTAATCTAAATACATAAGCATTATTATTTCTTTTCCTTTGCTACTTGTTATTAATCATTAAAAAAAAAAACCCTACTGGAATTCTTTTAATGAAAAGAAAAAATAGAAGGTACTCACACTCATACACTGACCCACAAAAGAAGAAAATAAAAGAAGAAAAAAAAAGCAGAACTAACCAACAAACAAATAAACAAAACCTTTTTACTACAAACATGAATGTGTTTGGTTTTATAAACTCTTGGAAAACATAATTTTTCATTACATTGGCAGAATATCTTTACTTTCAATGTTGTACTGTAGCAACAAGCCACCAATGTTAAAAGTATATCTCTTATTTGGATACTTGTTGGTCTGATGCAGATAACTAATGAACATATTAGATAGCTTTGTCTACCAGGGTCATAATTCCTAATCAGCTGATTTCTTTCTTATTCATGTACTCACAAGAGATATGCACAAGTTCAGACAACACTTTACAGTGATGGAAATATCATTTCTAATGGACTGTGGTTACGAGAGTTTGGAGATAGGTGTACACCATTCATTAGTAAAAATATATCTTTTCATTATCTTTTTTTCTCACAGAGTAAATAGTACACTGTTGAATGAGAATAGTACATTCACCTTGATCTCCCTGCATTTTCTTACATTGCATTTCTTCAGTACTGCTCTGATATCAGCAAGCATCAGCATATTGAAAAGTGTTGTCTGAAAATGACAAAGAAATATATTCTCTTACTTACAGAAAAGATTAAATGACAGCTCATCTTTTACATGTGAGAAAGTCATGAAAAGGAAGGGTGTTCTTATTTTTAGGCAAAGTGACTACAAAAAAAATCACAACTAAGTGTTTGCACTGTCACACTGATTAATGTCCAGCATCTGTGTCAAGCAGGGTTGTAAAGTGTCTTTTGTCTCCAGTTGACATGCTCATGTTCAGGATAAGAGAATAGGTGCCATCTTGTTCTCTGAAGAATAGCTTTATCTGAACTAGAGTTTATTTCTCTAGAGAGTCTAGCAGTTGTAAATAATATTCCATATTGCAATTCCATGTGGAACTTCTCAAGTAGTAAAATCATTTTTTTCTTTGACGTGATCCGATAGCTTGACCTTTACTTAAAATGAAATTTACATGAATGACCTTAGCATTTGGGGATTTCATTTTATTCTCACAGCTTTTGTGCAGATTTTAAAATCTAGCTAATTCATTCTCTGTTTCAAGCTGTTTTATCATACCCTAAAATTCTCTAGGAAAAATGATTTGCTTCAACATACATAAAAGGTAGACAAATTATTCGGAATAATTGTGATGATTAGAGTTTTAAAACAAAAACTATAGACAGTTTATTTAATTTAATTTAATGGTCTACTCCATAGGATTTAAATTCAGCAATCTATATGTAACTGTACTTTAAGTACCAAAAGATTGCAAATATTTAAAAGCTAAATGAAATTGAATTAATAATTACTACTACAATTGATGTTTCCTTCTAAACACTAATATCTTTTGCAATTAATGTAGATGTAATATTAGTCTAGCTCTTAAATCATCAGATGTGCTGTTTGGTAAATTATTACTCATTTAATATTACTAATACTTCAGATAAGTAGAAATTCCACCTGTACATACAAAGGAAACATTTGACTGTATAGAAGAACAAAGAGAAGAACAACAACAACGAGAAGAAAAGTAAGAGAGAATAGTTTTGCTTATAAATCTTCTTTTGCAAATTCATATTGAATTTTCCTAGAATCTTACAAATACTTGCAGACCTAGTATATTTGCATCTTTGTGTTTGTTAACATTGATGATAAAAATTTGCTGAGTCATCTCTTCTGTTTGCATATAGATTTCTGTGGAACTGAATCGTGATTCTGCAAAATATTCTACATTTCACAGAAGTGGTCACAGCAATGTTAGTTGGACCATTTACTCAGAAAGCCAAGCATGTGCATTAACATTTGTAGATTCAAAGCTGCATCTCTCACTGGGAGAACAAGTCATTGAGATAAGTCCTGTGGCAAGGGACTTAGGGGTCCTGGAGGATAAAAAGATGAACATGAGCCTGCAGTGTGCACTTGTGAGCCAGAAGATCAACTGTACCCTGAACTGCATCTAAAGAGGGATGACCAGCACTGTAAGAGAGGTGACTGTCCCCCTTTACTCAGCTCTTGTTGGGCCACACCTGGAGTACTATGGCCAGGCTGGGGACCCCAACACAGGAAAGACATGGAGATGTCAGAAGTGGGTCCAGAGGAGGGTGACAAAGGCAATCAGTAGGCTGGAGTACTTCTCCTATGAAGAAAGTTTGAGGGACATGGACATGTTCAGTCTGGAGAAGAGAAGGCTCTGGGGAGACCTCACTGTGGCCTTTCAGAACTTGAGGGGAGCCTGTAAGCAGGAGGGAGACTGACTTTTTAGATGGTCTGATAATTATAAAACAAGGAGGAATGGCTTTGACCTAAAAGAGGGGAGATTTTGTCTAGATGATAGGCAGAAATTCTTTACTCAGAGGGTGGTGATTCACTGGCATAGGTTGACCAGGGAAACCATGAATGCCACAGGGGCTGTGGATGCCCCTGTCCCTGGAGGAGTTCAAGGCGTTACTTATGTGTACTCTATCAAATTTCTATTTAAAGCAGCAGAAAATTATTTGAGAATAAAGAATCCAGGCAGTAATATGCTTGAAATGTGAAAAGTAACACTGTTTAGAACTGTTAATGAATCAGGCAGGGCTGAAGTTGTGGGGTTTTTTTGGTCATATGAAGTACTTCCACACTGGATGATATGAATTCATATCTTAGCTTCTAAAACTCCATCAAATAAAAATAACTCTGATGAGCACACTTCTTTTTGTTCTGTGTGCTATGTTGCACAGAAGTGAGACATTCCTGAAAACATGATGCTCTGTGAGTTACAGAGATTCTGTATCACAATATATTACCAGTATTTATGGAATAGTTTTGAACTTTAAAAATTAAAAGTTAATTTTAAAAACAGATGTTCTCAATAGCACTTTATTTGGCAGTTGATTTTAACTCTCAACTTGAAAAAAAAGATCTAAATAATCTTATTTTACTTGTAAAAGACTCTTTTTGCCTGTATTTGCATCAGTAATATACAAAATACAACCAGATATTTTATTTTACTTTTTTATTTTTACGAGATGCTCTGTAGTCTCATAAAAATGCAGCCTAGCTTCAAGGACGAGATGTTAAAAAACAAGCATCAAAGGTATTTCCATTTGATGATAATTAAGTGCATAATATTACAGGATATCAGGTCCATTAATTTCACATAACAAATTCTAGAGTGGCTACACCTGTACGATTAATTGTTGTTGTTGTTTTCCTGTATATGTCTAGCCCTGCCATCAGTTATGGGCAGATTCATTAGGTTGTTACACGGTTCTGTTATAACAACTGACCATTTGTCTGTATAGTCCTGAGACATCCAGCATCATCCTGTGCCTACTTGAAATGCCTCTGCTATTTTACATTCTGGATCCCCTGCTACAGGCTCAAGATGGTTCAGTTTCAAGTATATTCTTATTCTGGAGTCTCTGACGATTCATTCTACACATCTGATTTTCCTAGACTTAAGTATACAACTTACACACAACTTACAACTTACAATTTCTCAGCTGTTTGTTATTGATATCAAATTACAACAATATTAATTGTGACCATCAAAGTTGATTGTTCAAATTTATTTTATTCTCTTTGAGTTATAAAACTCTTTTCAAAAACATTAAATTCACAGTACTGATGAAAAGAATTATAATAATCCTGTAAGACTGAGCATTATAAAACAGATACTGAAGCAGCTGACAGTTTAATGATCTGCAGCTAATGCCCAAAAGCTGCTCTTTCTCCAATCTCAAATGATTGCACTTATGTTCATTTCTAACTAATGAAAGAAGAATTATGTAACAAGCTGGAATTACATTAATTATTATTATTTTTTTTAATTTCACCTTTGCCACAAGACTGCCTCAAAACTTCCAGGATAGGCATCTGTGTTATGTGATGGTCCAAGATATATTTTCAGAAACATGTATGATATAATCACTTGTTTCTTTCTGTTTCTTTTCTTCCCGTTTACAAAACCTGTTCTGTGAAATAATTGGGAAAAACTGCCTGAGCAGTTCATTCTACTTCAGAATAGGATCAGGTACCTCCAAGATTAGGAAGATCTGTAGGTATTTGCTGCATAATTATTGCTTTTTACAAGATGAATCAACCTGAAAGTCAATTAGTTTCTGATTCTAATTTTATGGGACTGCTATTAACTGTATTTTAGAAAATATAACCTGCTTATCATAGGTTTGTTACTGCTCCCACTGAAATAGCTAGGTATTTGCATACTGACTCTAGGGGGAGTTCAGTGAGACTCTTAAAAAAATTTCTCTTCCACTTTCTTAATTTTTTCTGTCCTCCTCTTAGGTCAGATCATCCTCCCTCCGTAATAAGAAATTGAAACACTTACAAAAGTGTGGGAGAGACACTGATACTCTATAATTTAAATAACGCAGTACTCTAGATCTACATTAAAACTTCAGACAATGTCAGCTCCTCAAAAAGAAGAAATTTTAACTCTTGTTCATTTGAAGGCATTTGTTTGACTAACCAAATACTTTATTGACTCTTTTTTTCTCTTTTGTAAATGTATTTTTTTTTCTTTTAATTTAGTTTTAGATGAGTTTTACAACAGTGTACTTGCATCCATGAATGGTGTCCCTAGGCTCTATTTATAGTAAAGAGTTATCTACGTCCATACTTGGAGGTGTTGAACTGTACACTAGAAATTCCCCTTTTGTTTCACTGGTTATAAATGGAATCTAGGTTGTCAGTTCAGGTAACTGTACACTAGAAATTCCCCTTTTGTTTCACTGGTTATAAATGGAATCTAGGTTGTCAGTTCAGGTATCAACAGCTACATTGATTGTAACCTAAGCTTTTGAAGTCAAGAACCTGTACTCTAAATTTTCTGTGTAATTTTTACTTGTCATTGTTCTCCTAAGCTAGCAAGAATCAGCAACAAGCTCTTGCACAGACCTGGATGTGAAGTTGTCCAAGTACTGTGAATTGTGACATTGTGACGATATTAATTCGTTTATTGGACGTAAGGTAGCTTTACATCTTGATGCTCTTAAGAACTTAACTAGAATATTAGAACTTAACTGAAAATGAGAGTAGACAAATTATATCTTTTATCTGAGAAACAGAGACATTAAGGAAAAGAAAAAAACAACACAACACTTTTTGATGAAAGCATTCACTGACATTGCAAACCTACAACAAAGAAGGTGAAAGAGAAGAAGCCATTTTGGGAATATGAATGTTTATTTAAATAGAGCATCCTAGAGGAAGCATAAACTGTTTTCGGTCAGAGAAGCAAGAATTCATTTTAGTGCCTGTATGACAATTTAGTTAAAGTAGTGAAAACAAAATTTACAATTTGTCGGTGTTCTTTCCACATTCTAAATCAGATTATACTTAGTGGTTTAAATTGTTGGGAATTTTAATTCTTCAGATAGCTCTATTTTGCACTGCCTACATTGTTTAATTTTTGAAATATATGTTTCTGAGAATTAAAGTCACTCCTAAAGCCGATATCCACCAAGATCTGGTGCCAGTCATTCCATTTAATTGCAGAAGAATACTTTCCTTACAAGGCATGAGAAAAAAAAAGAGGAAATGTTCCTTTGCATTATAATTTTCTCAGCAATCTATGAAGTATCCCTCCAGAAGAATTATGTGAACTGGCTCCAGACAGTTTGCAAAGGAGTCATTGCCTCTATCCCACTGTGACTCATTTTTTTCACATAACAAAATCCATTGCCTAGAAGCCTACATTATTGCCTTTGTTTCTTTTTAATTAGATTAATTTAAATGGGTTTGTGAAGTACTTGTCAATCCCGTCCCTTGTACATCATCTGAATTAAACCCTTGCATATATTTTATTTTTTAAGTCAAACAGCAACCTTTGTTGAGAATTCTGATTTTTACCTTTAATCCCTAGTAAATTGCTGGTCTTTCTGGGAGACAAAGAGATCTGATAATCACCCTACCAAGACTCGTTAGACCACCTCACTGTTTCCAGAAGGCTGGATGTTCACTGTTGCTTTAACTAATGAGCATTCTAAAAGTACAAAAAATGGATACACCAAGGTTCAGTTGTGAGGAAAACAATAAAGTAAAAAGAAATCTTTTGTTCATTCACAAAACCCCTAGACAGTCTGGAGCCATGTTTTAAAAATATTTTGAATTATCCACAACTGAGGAGGACTAATAGAGCACCAAATCTTTGCTGGAAGAATAGAGAATGTTTCACAGCATTTCTGAAATACGTATAACTTCGATATTTTTCAAAAATTAAATTAGCCTTCTAGAGATTTTGTCAGCCTACAATATGGACATAGCCTCAAATATAGGCAATACTTATTTCATATAATTTTTATTTTCATTAACCTACTTATGTCTTTTAGGCTTATTAACAAAGTAGAAATCTAATCCTTTACAAGTCCTGAATCCAGGTTAAATGTTATCTGAACATTTGTACTGCATTTGCAAATACAGTGGAAAAAAATTATTTACATAGGGAAAGTGCCAGTAAAGTAAAATTATAGCCATGTCAATACACTAAGTACAGTTTCTAATAATAATGTATTATTTTAATAACAATGCTAGTTCTTAACTTTGCTTATAAAGTCTATCAGTTAACTTACTTTTAATGGCCAATATGTTTTGCCAACAATATCTAAAAGTTACCATCATGTTGTGGCCTGGCATTTAATCATTCTATCTCTATGCCTGCTACATGATTACAATTTTCCATTGATAACTTATATTATGTTATTCAGAGACATATAAAAATACTTTTCTCTAAAGCTCAAAGTCTTTTTGAAGTCTATAGTCTCGCCTTGAGGCATACACATATCTCCTAATAACGGCATTTTACACATTTGTTGGCAAAGAATATAATTGAATGTCACTAAATATTTTCATATGTTATAAACAAAAGTCATATATCAAAGTGCTTATTTTTAACTTTATTTACAAAGCATCTCTGGACTCATGGTAGTTTGATATTAAGATTCATTATTCAGCTGCAGAGGAAAAAATACCAGCTCGTGTGCTAAACTATCAACAGAAATAATCAGCCAGCTTGATTATTGTCATCTCCATCGCAATCATACTTCAGCCATATTCTTAGGTTCACAAAACTGGGACAGATTCATAATTTAGGTGAATCAAAGCCTTTTTTCAACAAAACATATTTTTTGTGATAATATAATAGAAGAAGAACTGAATCCAAAATATAGTACTGTCTCATGTAGTTTCCAATCCTTCCCAAGTTTTTCTAAGAGTAAAACTTTGCTTTTAGATTTAGGGACATTAATCCTGCTGTAGTGAGCGGCACATATATCTGCTGATCTTAATGTATTGAAATCATTGGAATTAGGTCAGTTAACAAAAGGAGAGAAAGAGGAAGTGTTCAGTAAAAGCATCAGCATATCTTGGATAAACATCAATGAGTCTTAGAGCAGAACATCCATCTTGTAATGAACACACCAGTGTTGCATCTGTGTGCCAATTAGCCCTGAAAGTTTATTTCATTAATGAATGTGTGGATATGAGAAAATGTTTGGAATTACAATCATAATTCATTTTATATTTAAGTAAGAGATTCAGCAGGTGCTGTGTACTTGTTTTGCTTGATAGAAATACATGGTGATGGAACCAGATGACTCAGGGAGGAACAACATGGGAAAAAAGGAGAAATATATTTTATTGACTGTGTCCTGTACCTGATCAGTGTATTTTGCCATCTCTTCTTATTAAACTCCATAGGGATTCTCTATTTTCTTGATGAGGTGCGTGCATTTTGGGGGAAAAGGGGATTATGATGTGTGTCTGAATGAACAGCAATGGAAGAGGGATCACAAGTAACAGTGTCTCTCTCAGTGTCTGGAGGCCAACAACTGGAGAGATGGAGTTGTGTGTGTATGGTGCGGGTGTGTATGTTGGTATGTGAGCACTAGCAAACACAAAATGAGCATGCAGTGATCAGAATAAGGGGTTTGAGAGGCAGGTACTAGAGCTACCCTAATTCTGGGCTGGATACTGGAGAGATCAGAAGCTCTGTGAGTTGGCTACAGAAGGACTAGAAGGTACAAGCCATTGAGTGGGGAGGCTGTGGGGCCTGAGGTTCAAGTTGGGTACCTATCTGCATGAAGTAACAGGAAGCAAGATGATTTAAGGGCCAGTTACTCAGCAGATGAGGTGTCTTATGGCAGTCATTATGGGATCCATATTATCCCTGTGCATAGCAGTGGATAAAGAGGATTATACCAGCAAATGGAGGGGAACTGTAGTTCTTAGGGGTTAATGATACACAACAGCCAGCAGCTGGGGATTCCTGGTATCTGGGGGCCAGTTACTGGCAGACTGGAAGGATCCACTTTCTATATATATGGATATGTATTTCCAACTAGCAGACTTTCACTCTGGTCAGCCAGAAGAGAGAACAGGGTGAGACCATTGATAGTGTTTGAATCTGTGAGTGCCGTGTGTGCCATCTGCATTGATCTCTGTGCCCAGATGTGCATAAGTGCCTATGTGTGTTGATCAGGAACACAACCTCAGCACTGCTATGAGCTGGACTTGAGGACATAGAACTGCCTCAGCTTTGTCAGCCTGCTGGATTCAGCCGCTCTTGACACATTTATTAATGATGTCACACTATTTCTTTAACAGCAGCTATAGCTCCAATCCTAAGGAAGTAACTTGTATTCATTTAGCTTTGCAAGAATTGCTACAGCTTTTCTGTATGAATATTGAGCAATTTTCTTTTACCATAGGTTATTTCTCCTTGAAAAACAGCTATAAGTTATATCAAGAAAACTGCTTTTCATTATACTGTTTTTCCTTTGAATTTTAAGTTGATCTCATAATTCTGAACCTCCTGTAGTTATTTACATCAGCCTGAAAGTAATGTTAGGTCGGAATAACAGTTTACACTTACTTTGAACAGCAGACACAGAAAAAAATGGAAAATAGTATCTATGTGCTCATATTTGTTCAATGATTACAAATCCAATTTACCATTTAGTAATAGCAGACAGTTCAATTAGCTATTATAGGATAGTAGTTATTACAAAGGAGACTTCTTGTAGCATCTGTACATTTTTACACATTTTGCGTGCACTTGGGTTTGAGGTAAACAGGTGTATTTCAAGTTGGCCGTAGATATTTGCTTCTGAGGTAATATGTTATTTCACTTGTATTTATATTACACTGTAGTGACAGCAGCCACCACTCTTCTAATTCACAAGACCATATAGATTTTGGGTGGATACTATGCTCTTTGAATTTCTCTGTACTCTTCTCTGGGAAGGAAATAGAAAANAAAAAAAAAAAAAAAAGTAATAGCACGGAAACACAAAGGCAATCAGATAAATGCAAGAAACATCTTAATATAATCATGATAATTTTGATACTTTTTTCCATTTTATAGCAGTAAATATGTAATCTTCTTAAATTTCACAAGGTGGAAAATAAGTTATTTCTGCTTCTTTTATTTAGAAAAGTGTGTGTTGGAGAAGAGTGGAGTCAAGAAGACCTAAATAGTAATCCTGATATTAAAAACATATATTTAACAAAAAAATTTTTTTTGTGTGTTTTCCTACTGTAGAGACTGCAATTTATATGTTATGTGCATCTCTGTGGCTTCTCTTCAGCGCTTCAAGTTGACATGGCAGATTTAGCTGATTTTCTTTCCAACCGTTTGCATCTGCAATTCTGAAAATAATACAAAGATACTTCTCATTCAAACAACATTTGTGTCTGTGGAGTTGCACATTTCTTCACTTCCTCTTCTGTTGGATTTGCTTATCTGTGTGACACATTACAAAATTGGCATTGAGCTGTTGGGCAGAGAATGACAGTGTATGAGCTACGAGTTATCCACCATTCAAATAATACATTCATTTAGTATTCATACTGCTGCTAGTGATCCTATAGACAATTCCTTCAGCATTTGTGGTAAATATTTCACTTCTGAGAACAATCATCTGCATTGCTCTATACATCTGTCCTCATAGTTCACAAGTTCATCACATGATGGAGTAAAACCAAGAAGTTAACAATTCTCAGAAGATAATCTAACATTAAAATTGCACTCTTTTTAAAATAAATTTATGGGAATTTTTAAATGATACGTGTCACAAGTATTGTTAATATGTCTGTTAATATAATAGCAAACATGTATCTGTTAACAATATATATATTATATATATATATTATATTATTAATATATCTGTTAATACATATTTTTTTAATATATTTGTTAATATAATTTAGTGGTGATGGGTAGACGGTTGTACTAGATGATCTAAGAGGTCTTTTCTAACCTTAATGATTCTATGATTTTATGATCTTTTGTGTGCACACATATTAATATATCATTGGAATAAGGTGGAAAAGACATCACTGGTTTATTCAAATTTGAATGAACAAAGTTTTTCTGGAATAGTGAAGGATTAGTACAGGAGAAATCTTTCCCTCATTCTGTGACCAAATAGATTATTTTCTTCTTTATTTTTCTCTGGAAGTCCAACAGAAGTTGCTGGTATAAGTGCCAGACAGATTAAGACTAGATTGAGATACATTTTAATGATAATTTTATAAAGGCAAAATTATCTTAAAAATTATTTTGGATTCCACTATGAGTGATGCTGAAGAACCCTCAAAATAAAAAGAAAAAATATATTTTCACTTCTTGAAAATTTTTATTATTTTATAAGAACAACACCTTTGGAATTATAGCTTCTATTTTCATAAAGGAATTACATGTTTTTTGAATACTTATATATTTTAAATAAGTGACCTAGCTATTATTCTTGAGCATTTGAGGTTGTCTCAAGCAGCATCTGATCGCAACAGTGATCACATGGATCACTCTGCCCTGTTAAAGCTTTAAGCCCAGGAATCTACCACTGCAACTGGAATTAAATAATATTTTTAATAACATCTAACAAATCATTGTGCTGCGGCAGTACTAATAGCAGTAAAAACAATAGGAAAGCCAGAAATGGGAACAATTTTCAAACTTTGAGAATGATAAAAATTATTTTACTTTCTGCCTGTGTAAACATTCATTCTTCTTCCTCTTCCACATTTGTTAATGGATGAAATGAAATAATCATTTTACTATATTGAGAATACGTATTTATTTTTTATCTTTCACTTTGTGTAATAACCTGTTTCTTGATGAATTATTTTAACACATTGTCAAAACATTGTTTTCTTTTAACATAGACCTCAACAATGTATATCCTAGAATCTAGTGTTTTTTCATCGTATGTAATTAATTTTATCAAAGCTGTGATGCGCATTGGCTTGTAATAGATTCTTGCCAATGACATTTTGTGAATATGCTTAGTACAAATATGACTAGGAGAATATACCTTAGGATGTCAATATTTCTATTATAAACTCATAAAATAGAAGACAGCCAGAGTCACTCCTCTTGCCTTTGCCTATCCTCTTTGTCCTGAAGTAATGCAGAAGCTTCTTGATTCTTTTAACAATTTATAATGCCATCTGTATAACCTTATGTAAATATAANTGTTTGATTTATCCATCTCAATTAGATTGTATTATATTATATTATAGTTAGTAAAATAAGTTTACCTCCCTAGAGGTCTGTTTGTTTTCTTTCCTTTCCTTTTCCCTTCCCCTTCCTCTTTGGGGGGGGAGGCTGGGAAGGGGGCCCTTGGGCCCACTGTCCCTGTCACGGGCATAGACTGGTCCAGGTAACCCCGTGACAAGTGTCAATCCCTTTGCAGTATTACTGCAAACTTGTTGCTATAGCACAGTTAATGGAGTTCCCATAAGGTATCACTTAAAGATAAAAGCATGCTATCATAATTACTTAAAATATATGTTTGCCTTCCAGCATAGCTTTTTTCATCTGTAAACTTCTACACATAGCAGGCAGTAAAATATGAGAAACTATTCTAACTTATCATGATTTTCCAGCAAATATGAAAGAGGACAGAGCCTGTCTTCAGCAATGAAGGTATGCTAAGCCAGTTGGCTGCTCTAAGAAACCTTAATAATGTAACCATTTGTCATGGCCAGGTAGCATGTGGCTGGTGAGGACTCGCCTGCATACTGCGTCTAGATACGGTGTCCTTATTACTGGGCCTGTACAAGCACGTTCAGTGGAAGGCCACAAAAATGATCCAAGGGATGGAACACATCTCCTGTGTGGACAGGCTGAGAGAGCTGGGGCTATTCAGCCTGAATAAGAGAAGGCTCCAAGGAAATCTTACAGCTACGCTTCAGTATCTAAAGAGGGGAAATAAGAAAGAAGGGGCCATACTCTTTAGGGGGGTCTGTTGCGATAGTACAAAGGGAAATGATTTCAGACTAAAGGAGGGGAGATTTAGATTGGATATAAGACAAAATTATTTTACAATAACGGTAGTGAAGAACCGGAACAGATTGCCCAGAGAGGTGGTAGATACCCCATCCCTGGAGACATTCAAGGTCAGGCTATACCAGGCTCTGAGCAACTGGATCTGTCTGTGGCTGTCCCTGTTCATTGCAGGGAGTTGGACTAGATGACCTTTAAGAGTCCCTTCCAACTCAAATAGTTCTATGATTCTAGGTACACATCTGTTGTCAGTTTGTTTAGGTAGCCTTCACAGATTATGATTCTGAGCAAACAGACCGTAGATATACATGACCTTGTCAAAATATGTGTTTTAAGTTTCCAGAGCAAAATGATTTCCATTGCTTCTTTTCTGAAATCCAAAGCAACAAGTATGAATGCCCAGGAAATGAGAAACATACTTTTTGATTCTGCTAACAGTTTTGCATTAACCTAAATGCTAAAAATATTCATAGTCCCATATATTGATGAATAATGTTTCTTACAGAACTTACACCTTGTTTTCGACTGCTTACATCACCATTTGCACCCAGTGCTTTCTCTCTAATTATTAATCTACTTTTAACTTATTTTTACCATGTACTGCTTTTCTGAACAAAGAATTAGCCTAGTTACCTTTTTACATTACAGCCATTTACAGCATTAGGAATATTGCCAGCAGCTAAAGTGATTTTCAAAGATAAGAGTTGTGGAAAACTAGCTCTTTAAGGTTATTCTTTATTCTCAGTACTGAAATCCAACTGTCCTCCCACTTAACTATTCTTTTCAATACCCCAGTGAGAGAATTACCATTAATTATGGGGTGCAGTAATAGAAGCAATGTAAAATGTAAATGTGTAATACAAATCATTATTATCCATAGATCAAACTATTAGCTGAGATTTATGTTAATCAATAGATGTACATTATATAGTACCTTCTAAAGTAAGAATGAGCATATTGCAATACATTACATTCTTTGTTAATTGCAAGATTTTACAATTTTCTTCTGAGGCATTCAGCTCCACAGAACAGTGTCATCTCTGTAACCACTAGTGCTGCCGTTTTGCCCGAATTATGATACTGTCATAAGCCAACATTCTTTGTTGCAGGGCTTATGACTTAGCTAGACAAATTCAGATCAAGATAAAACCTAACACCAGAGCCATCAGCCTGCTAGGGTAGCTAATTTCCCTTGTTGAGTTTTACACAAATTGGATTAAACTAAGGTTTACACTGCACTGAGAGATGATGTCTAGAATACAGGGTTACATCCTAACTGAAAAATTGTTAAGGAAAATACATTTTTTTCTCATACTAGTTAGAGTAATATGTGGGTATGAGTTCTCTAAGTCATTAGAGATAATAACTAATTTAATTTTACTATATTTTGGTTCTAATGAGGAGTCCCAACTTCCTTAAAATAGTATAGGAATGTTTACATATGTTTTTTAAGAATTTTAAAATGCTTATGGGTGCACATCTTTACTTGTTCAGAATTAAGTCACATTACCTAGTTTTCAACCAAGAAAACAAGTCAATAAATTACTTCAGTGGAGCATACGGCTTCAAGTATATACATACCTATGTACATATCATCTTACAGAAAATGGGTTTTGTGTTTTAATAGGTCAGCTATTTCATACCATTATCATGAAGACATCAGATATATCTATATTATTCTCATTTTCATTATTTTTTTAAAAGGCATGATAGAGATCATGCATCCTCTTAGCAAATGTATTTTAGTGCTGAACTATTTTTACTAATAAGTAAATGAATAAAATCAAATATTATGCAAGTCTGTTACTTCTCAACTTATCCACAGATGTCATGGAGAGTAGTTTGTTATCCTTCTTTTGGCAGGTATCTTCTATATATTGGGGTTGTAATACGATAATCTTTCTGTTTTCTTTTTGTCTAGATAAAATAACCCAAGTTCCTCAATAACTTAGTCTATTATTCCCTGTTTTCAATTCCTGCAGCTGATCATTTCCACCTTGTAAATGTCCTTCTACAGTTGAATCTTTTTTTTCCAGATCGTTTCTCTCTTTTCTTGAAAATATTCTGATTTCAACTTCAATGTGCCTACAAACTCCAGAAGCTTGATGTCATCTGTAAATTTAATCGGTTTATTTGCTGTTCCATCAGCCAGATTTTTAATAAAACTGAACATTATTGCATTTATCACACACTCCTTTGGAATTCGGATCAGTCCTTTCAAGTTTCACAATATACTTTTTTATAACTGTTCTTTTTGTACAGCTTTATAATCAACATTTTCTGATGTGATAGGAATCCTATGAGGAAAATACTGTAGGTAGTAACAGAAAAATTGGAAAAGAAAAGCTATATGACATCTTCTTTCCTGCAATTCCTTCTTTGTATTTTGAATGTGAATGTCCAGATTGTGATTATGTTTGTAAAAATAAGAGTTAGTGGCTGTCAATTTATTTGGTCTGCTTTGTACAATGAGTAAACATTAATAAGAAGAGTGTTAAATCAACTGAATATCTATAAGCATGTTGATGTGCTCTAAAAGACATTGAGAAAATAAGGAAAGGCTGAGGTCTTTAAGGATTGGTATAGAACCATATGAGCTATTATTTCTGTTTTCGGACTCTGGAAACACTTAACCTTAAATTTTCCAGCAGGAAACAGAAAAACAGTGGAATTAGCAAGCTATAGTGAAAGATATATTTCTTAAAAAAAGAATGAGAGAACGTATTGAGGCAGAAAGAGATACAGAAGACAAGAAGATTAAAAAAAATGAAAGACAAAATGACAATCAGAATAGGAAAGGGACCCAAAATCGCATGAGAATATGGTATTTCCTAACATATTAATTTCTTCTCTGTTACAGAATAATTATAACAAAGTTATTAGTGAAGATTTCAGATATAAAAGTCCTTAATTTTTTTTTTAACATAATGCAAATAATACATCTGAATGATAGCAATACCCACAGGCAGAGCAGCCCAGGACCCAGGAATGTCATTTAAAAAATAAAAAACAAAAAAAATAATATTTTTCCTATCCGGTATTGGGCTCTTTTTTTCTATATGAACTACAGTGATTCACTGTTACCTCTGCCCAATTTCATGGTTCTTTTCTCTGCTAAAAGACTTGTTCCAAGTTCCTTGTCCTAAACAAAAGATGAATCTGTCTTTCCAAAGATAGCAAATGGCCACTAGGCCTTGATGTGAATGCAAACACTAAAGATACTGGCAGGTGCACTGTTGTGGAGTAATTCAAATCTGCTACTGCCATTCACTAACAAGGTGGCCATCAGTACCTAAATCATATTTACTGTTACTGTCAATCCTAATTCTTTTAAGTAGTTGTCAATGGTTTACGGGCTGGTTTGGCCCGGTTCCGTGACGAGCGGGGCAGACAGATTTCGCAAAATCTGCAACTCTAGAAAAGGGAAACAGGGGACCCCAAAATAATTAAAAACAGCGGCAACGATCTGAGGAGAAACAAACTAATTTACTAAATATGGTATGCAAGATAACACACTATAATACAATATAATTAGAATTGAAGCTAAATAAAATATAATGAGAGAGAGTGTCTGAAAGGTGGATAGGCCTGACCATAATGCTGAGGTGAGATACGCAGTCAAGCTGAGCAGCAGAGAGGAGAGCCTGACAAAGAAGGGCAGTTAGATGACCTACCAAGGCCTTATATCTGTTCCCCCTGAGCAGGAATGATAACAGCACAGCGAACAGTCTTTTGGGGAATGTAGTTCTTCTTCTCTTCTGGGACAGGTACCCGGAACTGGAGCATTAACACTTTAACTCCCAGTGCACTACATGATGTTATGATGTGGAATACCAATAACCAAAAATCATAAAACCATGACAGTAGTTGATGAGCAGACTTAATCTTAAAGCAAACCAATATTATTTTATAGTTTCACCTCTGTTCCTATTCCACTATTACTTCTTCTGCTACAGAGTACTTTGGTATAAGGATGATCTTCGATGTAACCTGCAAATAGAGTTTGGTTATGTTAGAAAGTCCTATGCAGATTGCACAGAAAGGAACCGGTTGTTGAAAGATTGCATGCTGTGCTGGGCCTGACTGAGATGGAAGTAACTTTCCGTACAGCAGCCCTGTGCTGTGCTCTGCACCTGTAGTTAGAACAGCAAGGTTTTGTCTGTGCCTGAGCAGTGCCGGCATAACTTCAAGACTTTCTCCAACCCTCCACAACAGGCAGTAGTATAGGGGTGGGCAAGAGGTGAGGAGGGAACACTGTCAAGGCAGCTGACCTAAACTGACCAAAGGGATGTCATACTGTATGACATTACAATCAGCACTAACATCTAGCAAAGGAGAAGATGAAAATATCTCTCTTGAACAGATGCTACATGGATTGAGGACCTGTTTCCCAAGACATCACCAAACATTTCTTGGTAATGGGAAGTTGAGAATAATTTGGGAGGGACGCACATGGAGAAGTGAGGGAGAAAGGGGACACCCTCCTAGCCAGCCAGATCAGCCGAATCAACCCTGGCGATCAATGGGGTGACAGATGTCGCAGCCAGGTTGCCCTCACATCCAAATTGTTTTCTCTCTCTTTGCTTCTATGTGGCCTTTGCTTGTTTCTCTCTCTCCATCTCTCTCTTTTAATTAAATTGTCCTTATCTCAACAAATTTTGTACCCTTGTTCCTTTGAGGCAGGGGGATGAGAGAGTGACAGTTCAACTAGTCATCATTGTGAAACATATGTATATGTAGTATAGTATAGCTAGGCTCAATTTTAAATGTGAACTATCTTTAAATGTAAGCCATTAATATCATTCAGGAAATATTGCTATTTAGTGCTCCACTCAATGTTTGTAAAATGCTATCACCTAATGAATAGAAAGCCAATATTGATTCACAGCTCATTGAGCTCATTGGTATTTGTCTATGGGTCATTGACAGTAAAACGATTTACATCTAGCATGATGCATGAGTTTGGATGCCTATTTATATCTAACAGTACATTGTTAAAATTAAATAGAAATTTTAAAAATACGATGCCTTTAAAGCAGGCTGTTAAGGAAATTTACTTTAAAGTAAAGTTATATATTCATCAGAATCTTACAGCAGAAAGCTGTTATTATCCAGTACTGAGTTCCTTAATACAATATGAAATACATATTTTAATCAATAATTTGTTTACTGGCTAAATAAAGCTTAAAATGGAATGGACTACTTTGTAATCCCTGGATCATGGAGCATATCTTACAGGACCATCTCGATGGACATATTGAAGTAACCCTACAGTAGTCTAAAGTCTGCTCATTCTTATTGGCTTCTAAAAGACATTTATTAAACTGACTTAATGCACTAGAATAGTAGGATTTGTATATGTATCAGTACTCTTTTAGTTGTAAAAGATTTCAGTGTAAGAAAGATTTTAAATATTCAGTCATTTAGTTGGTAAGATTTAATATCACCACTTGAATAATAACTGAAAAGCTTACCCTAAACTTCAGTGAGGTATGGAAACAGTCAAGGACTATGTTCAGAGAATAATCTAGAGAAAGTATAATGGCCTTAGGAAGGGAAAATGACAGATATGTAGAAAGAAATGATCAGTTTCAACAAATAGATAATGAATAATACCCTTCTTTACTGAAGAAGATAAGTCTAGTATATCAACTTATACTACTTATACTTAAGCATATCAAATCACAGCTTGAAAAATACTTTTTAATCTGAAAAGGTATATTTTCAAAGTTTACAGGGGTGACAAAAGGTAAATCTCTAACAGTGACAAACCTCACTTTATTACAATAAAGTGAGTCATTTGAAATAGATTGATTCAAATGACTGATGCAGTACAAATGGAACTGGAAAGACAAATTTGGCCATCCTATTCAGTTCCTCAAAAATGACTGTTATCTCCAGAACGGTTTCATAGTTCCTACCAGAGAATTAATACATAAAATTGTACTGGTTTAATTAAAGTCAAGATAGTTTATTCTTTCACTAGACTAGTAATATTCCAGAAAAATATATATATATCCTTATAATTATCAAATGCAAGATTTTATCTCAAATCCTCTGAATTCAGTTGCATCAGTTGTACACTTCTGTGAAATCCCAGATAATAGGTGGATTGAATCTAAGTTTGATACACATCCTTCGTCACGTCTGGAAATTGAATGCAGACAAGGATTTCTTTCTTCTGCCTATCCAACTTAAATGCGTAAATTAAAGTAGCTCACATGTCATTTAAATATAGATTAAATGGGTATGTACTACTATGCACATTTCGAGCTTCTCTTCTCAAATCTTCTCTTCTCAAATCAACCGGATCAAGAGTATTTGTGTCAATTCCATAAAAACTCTAAAAGTTGAAACAACAGAATAGTATTCTACTAAAAAATAAAAAGCTTTTAGATTGTTTGGAATTTTGCAGTCCCCAAAATTCAGTGACAGCAATTTTCTGAAGACTCAAAATTCAGAGATTCTCTCAGGGAGTTTTTCCTAGGATCATGAGATATCCAAAGGTCCATGGCTCTCTATTCCTTCTCTTATACTCTCCTGCGGAAATAGAATGGAAATATAATTTCTAAAAATTTCAATGTTCTAAACTTTCTCTCTCACAATTTTCTTGTGTCTGTCCCTCTTCCATTTTAAAAGTATATTCATTTTTCTAAAATTACACCTATGTATCTGTCTGTCCCTTCAAGATGGTTCCAGAAAAGTAATGTTCTCACTGAATTTTGAACCATCTTTTCTTCATCTCATCATTTTTGATTCCAAATCTAGTTCTTTACAGCTGTCTAACTGAGTGTTAAGGACGCAACATCATTAATACATCTCCTGATAGAAACTTCATGTGTTTCATCATAGCTGTCTCCCCACTGCCTGGATAAAAGTCTGAAAAAGGACTTTGACCAACTTCCAATATTTACAAAAAACAGTCTGGCAGAAAATGAAATCCTCATCTTCTCTTTCCTTATCCTGAGCTCCATAGACATAAGTAACATCAACATTCTTCACTGAAGACTTCTTTTCAAAGGTTTATTCTTACAGAGAAAAAAAAAATCCGCTCTAAACTAGTTTGTCTCGTAAGTTTCCAATTCAGATAGGAAATAATTTTTTTAAATCTAAACTATCATTACAAACTAGAAGTGAGTTTTCAGATGCAATTCTTTTTTTAATACTCAGAACACACATAAGAGAAGGAAATAGTCTTTTCAGTAAACTTCATCTATACAAAACCTTATTCTACGCTCTTGCTCTTTCAGTACTATAAAATCTGCTTTAATAATGATAATATGGTAAGCTTGCATGGTGATCAGTAAGTACAAATCACTGATCACCAGTTGAATATTCTTTCTGTCTTGTCCTGTTTCAGCTGGTGTTAATAATTACCGTTTTTATCATAGTACTGATCACACTTCAGACCACAGCACAGTTCCAGCTTAAATTAGAACGCCTTTGTTTTCATAGTTGATCATGTTTTCATTGTTCAAGCAAGCACTGACCTGTCTTTTCAGACCTTTTCCATACACATGAATTGCTTTAGGGATTGAAGAGTAGCATTTGCATTTCCCAGATGTCTACCAGTGAAATGCTCCTGGACAAGAGGGCAAAACACTTGAACAGGTAATATTTTCTCTTGATTTCATTCATATGACCTGAATATTTCACAACTCAGAAAATAATGAAAATTTTCACAGTCTAACACCATTGGAGGGCTTTACAGTGTCAACAGTTCATGGGCTGGTTTGGCCTGGTTCTATGACTAATGGGGTGGGGAGACACATGGACCCACACCCCAGGAAAGGGAAAAGGAAAAAAAGAGGAAAAGGGCAGAGAGATGGGCCTAAAAACAAAACAGTGGCAACCATCTGAGGAGAAACAAACTAATGTATTAAATAAGATATCAGAATCATAGATATCAGAATGCAAGATAACACAATATACTACAATATAATTGGAACTGAATATAATAAATCAAATAAAATGAGAGAGAGTGTCCAAAAACCAAAGGCCTTAGTCCAAGTAAGTTGAGGCAATATGACACCTGCAACAGAGACAAGCTGGACTATCGAACAGAGCTTCTTGTGATGTGCACATGGTCTTTATCTTTCCCTCTGAGCAGAAAACAGTAACAGAACAGCAAACAGTCCTCTGGGAGATGTAGTTCTTCTCTTCTGAGATCCAGGTACCCAGAACTACCCACGATCCACGGAACTGGAGCATTAACTCTTTAACTCTCAGTGCACTACATGATGTTATGATGTGGAATACTGATCATAAAATCATAAAATCATGATATACAGTTAGCCCATTTTCCTGATTCTAGGTACCTTCTTATTCTGCTTGATTCTGTCTGTTCCTCAAAAATGGCAAAAAAAGATTCATTCATACTTCAACGCAGAAATAGTGTTAATTGGAATTATTGCAGCGCCATATCCACTAGGTGCGTGAATATAAAAAAAAAAAGACATTTTGATAAACCATATACATACTTTATTCAACAATGAAAATCTTGTCAGTTAATCACTATTTATAATATTTGCATACTTGAATGTAAGAATGTATTGTGAGCTGTACTCTGTACACTGAGTTTTTCTCAAGCTCAGTGAAGTTTCCTCAAATAAAAATTATATCTTGCCATTTTTGTTATTTTTTTCTTTACTGATGTTAATGTTTCAAGCTTCTTGTCACATGACAACAAAATTTTCAGAATCAGTACCTTATTTAATATACTTTCCTAGTTTCCTCTCATATTTAAAAGCACTGATAATTGTTTCGACAGTTAAACATTACTTCAAATAAAGTTTAAGTTTCATGAAACAATCTTTAGATTTTATCAAATCTAACATTTGTACCTATAAAAGATAAAACATTAATAAGTTGTACATATTTCTATGTATTTCTATTTAGAATTTATATTGTCCTAGTCTATAGCGATCTGTGTATTTCTAAATTATTTTAATAATAAAATGTGCATTGTTGCTTTGCTGTTGTAAATTAGATGATATGGAGAGAGAAAAATATTATCGGTTTGTACATATTTGAAGATATAAATTGCATGATACTGTCCTGTTCCTGGTCACAGGTGTCCAAATCCAGCACTAGATTACAGTGTCTTAACTAACAAAAGACAGAGTTAAGCAGGGAACACTATGTCCTAAGTAAGTATAATTTGAAACATAAGATCAGGCTATTCTCTGAATTATTCCCATATTCACCTTTATCATGCAATAACTCTTCACTTCCTAAATTGTTTATTGCTTTAACTTGCCTATTATTAGTTGTCATTTGGCAATAAATTTTGTATGCAGAATGACTAACCAGCTCAATTTGATTAGACTTACAATGATTAAAATTGTCTATAGGTTTTCTTTTTATTGTTTCCTTTTTCTTTTGTTCATGTTAAAGAAAAGAGGAATTTTGTCATGCTATCTAAAAATTCTAGTATATTTTAAGAACTAGTAATGGGTAATGTGGAATTCTTTTTTTCTTTTTTGGCCCCCTCAACAGCAGGTAAAATTCATAAATGCTTTTTCATACATACAGAAATTGTGATACAAAGGGAAGTGACTCAAAAAGAAAATCCATTCTAAAAATGGTGATAATTTACACTCCCACTCCTAACTATGTATCATAGGGGACATTTTACCACTTGTACTAAATAATGCCAAAATCACAGAATCACAGAATCACAGAACCACAGAATCACAGTGATTGGAAGGAACCTCAAGAGATCATTGAGTAAAATCCCTCTGCTAAAGCAGGTAGCCTACAATTGTTCACACAGGTAGGTATCCAGACAGGTCTTGAATAGCTCCGTAGAAGGAGACTTCACAAGCTCTTGTCAGGAAGATTGTTTGAATATTATTTAAATACTTAAGATAAACATATTCAAATAATGATGACCAGCTAACATTTAAATCAAAAGTCATACCACTGAAATAAACAGAAAAGGTATACAGTGGTGACTTGCTGGTGAAACATCACAGGAAAGATCCATGATATTCAAAAACCAATAAGCTTCAGTGCAGCCTTAATTATGAAATGTACTAAAATATAAAATTGTGGTGGAATGACTGGGATCAAGACTTCCTGAGTTTTTGTTCAGACACGTTTTTGCACTGCTAGATGTAGTACTGACAAAGTAACCTAAAGTTACTGAAGTTTTGCTCCCGTGTATCTTTTTTATTGTACTCTCACTATGGAGGGTTTTCGTCTTATATCTATCAGTATTGGCACAGGCTAAGTACAGATTTTTGACCTCAATTATCTTCTCCATCTTTCTAGTTACTAGTTTCTTATCTTAGATGTGTGCTAGAAGTGTTCTGGTCAAGTTAGTTTTTAAAAACTCAAATACAGGACATGGACCACTTGCCCAGACAGGCTATTTTACAGTCTGAAAGGGTACTCCATCTTCTGAAATATTTCCTTATAGTCAGTCTACTCTTTCCTTTGTTCAAGATTATCCAGCTTAACACTAAAATCCGTTCTCTTCCTGATTTAGTGTTTATGTCCTTCAATATATACAATAGAGGAGATGGCATAACTTTTAGTTTTATTGTGCTAATTATTAATATGTTAAAGAATCTCCCGATTACACTTTTTTAAAGTATGCTTTATGTCTGGATTGAATCAATCTACTTGAAAATAGAAAATGAAGAAAAACATTGATTATGACAGTCTAAATCCAGAAATCCTGACCTTGATAATTGTGACTGCCTAACATTTTACCTAACAAAAAATAAATTAATTATAATCAAATCTGTAAGTATCACTGTCAACACAAACACTTTGTCATTTCATAAGCCTGACTGATGACAAAACTCTCAAAGTCTGTACTGAGGATAGAATTTCTGAACAATTAAACAATTTCCTCTGGTTTAGAACTTATGCAGATCATGTCAAAAATACTGTGCCAATCTAAACTAGAAGACTTATACAATAACACAAAAGATCTTTTTGGCTATTTTTATCCAAGTAAGAATTCCTCCAAATAAATTTTGTTTTTCCATTATACAATTTCCTCTCACCTATTAGTCAGTTACAGTACTGAAGTCAAAGTAATAAAAAAATAAAAAATATTTGTTTTTCACTTAGAGTATACATTTTATTTTGCAATCTTCTGTAATATAAAAGTAGTATGAGAAAATGCAGGCCTGTGTTACCAGAATACACATAAATTATGAATGAACTCCATCTGTGACTGACTGCATTAGAAATCAGACTTGGCACTCCACTCTGTTGTTTAATGCAATTTAATATGCCTAAGGTACTGTGCAAGGATCTGCCCCACAAGGGCACAGGTTGGTTCCAAGTTGTGTTTGTTGGTCTTCCTGATATCTCTAATACTCTATGGCATCTCAAAAGCCAATGGACACTGACATCTGGGTAACAATAAATTTCATTCAGTAGCCTGTATAAAATCTGCGGGCTGACTACCACGCTATATTTGGACTTCCCATTAGCACTGGTGAGATCATCATTCATCTGTAACATAAATTGCACTGCTGTGATAGGCTATACCCTCATCTACAGAATTGTCCTAAGCCAGACATCATTTGTCTGGCCAGCCAGACAAAAGAGGTGATTCTTACACGCCATGCAGCATCAGTGAGACACAGCCACATTGCTGGGACCGGGGTCTGGGCATCTCAGTTCAAAAGAGACAAGTGAATACTGGAGTTGATCCAGCAGAAGTCTACAAAAGTGATGAAAGAACTGGAGTATTGTAATTTGGGGACAGGCTGAGTGAATTTCAAGTGCAAAGTCTAGGGAGAAGACTCAGAAAGAAGCTTATCAGTGTGTACAAATGTATCTATGTGAGGAAGTGAAAAAATTGGAGCCTAACTCTCCTCAGTGGTGTCCAGTGTCAGGACAAGAGACATACTGAAATACAGAATATCATTTAAGCATAAGAAAAAAATATTATTCTAAGGATGATCAAACACTGGAACAAATTGCCCAAATGAGTTATTGAGCCTCCAACTGGAAAATTGCTCAAAGCCTATAATGGTTCTGAGCCAGCTGCTCTAGCTGACTCTGCTTGACCAAGGGTGTTAGATCAGAAAAGGATCCCATCCAACCTCACAGATTTTGTGATCCTGCGATTTTTCAGCCATTAATTATTAGTTTCCATCAAACGTTAAACTAGAAACAGATACAGCTTCTCAGGGCAGAGTTTAACATTTTGACCATCCAGTGCATGAAGAATCAAATTCTGTTTTGAACCTGTCTCCTCTTGGCTTCACTGAATGTCTTTTCACTCTTATATTGGAAAAAGCAACTGAAAATCAATTCCTGCCCTCTCTGATCACTCTTGGTCCTATAAGACCCCAACACCTATAAGTCTCATTCACTCATGTTTTGTATGAAGAGTATAAGTTGATTTAGTCCCAGCTTAGTCATACCTCACTCAGAACAAATTTCATGTATTTGGTTATATTTACATCCTTTTTCCTAAGTTTTCTAGTCTAACATATCTTTTTTAAGGTGTAGGAGACCAAAACATGCATTCATACATTGACATAAATCTTTTCAAATTATTTTAACAATAAATATTTTTGTTTTCTACTGCTACTAAATACTGAACTGATTTTAACATGGAATAATTCATCTTAAGCTCCAGATTTCATATTGATTCACAGTGGTCAGCTCAGAGCCCACCATTTTGTATGCAAAGTATTACGTTTGTGTCACTTATATCTATTATTTTAAATTTGTTTACAATGAGTTTCAGACTCATTCTAATGTGAATTTGTGGCTTCTATACTGTTTTAACGACATTTTGTGATTCTTCGCATTTGGCCTTGTACGAGAAGAGAAGAGAAGAGAAGAGAAGAGAAGAGAAGAGAAGAGAAGAGAAGAGAAGAGAAGAGAAGAGAAGAGAAGAGAAGAGAAGAGAAGAGAANGAATCTACCATTAAGTCCAAGTAGTCCCATCAATATAATTTGGTTTTGTTGAGAGACCAGAAAGAAAAGACACACAGCGATTTCCCAATTTGATAATGCTTTCAAATGGATATATTCAAGAACTGGACTCAGACATTAACAGCTTTTTCTAACAGAGGCTGTATTTTCACTTCCTGCACATGATCCAGCTAGGATCAGTATTGCATTCATAAGAGTAACTCAGAGTTAACATACAGTTCAACACTAAAAAGTTCTGGAACTAAAATAATCCACTGGTAGACGACAGTATAAAATATTTATAATCAGATGTCATCTTGATTTCAGTAGGACAACTCACATCAAATAGATCTCATAAGTATTTAGCATCAGCCCCAGGCTCTGTCTCTAAACTTTTGTTAGGCATAATCAGTGTCTCACACTCAGAAACACTAAGAGGTTTCTCAATTGCTGTAATGTGTGAAGTAGCATACATTATTTTTTAATCTTGTTTCTAAGAATAATAGATTAAAATTAAGGCAAGGTCATGGAACTAAAATTTAAATAAGCACTGAACAGATTGCTCAAGGAGGGTGTCAGACGTCCATAACTGAAGGCTATTAAGGATAGATAAGACAAACAAGCTGATTTTACTCTGAGGTGAGCATATGGATAACATCTTCCTTGCTGAGGTCCTTTCAAGAGATAATTTTTATGATTCTGACATACCCATGTAGAGAAGAAAAGAAATATAAAGCACTTCTTATTTGACTGATAGGGCTGCACACCTACAGACTTCAGAGCATTGAAGAGAACGATGTCCCTGGGTCAGTGAGATATGAAGACCCAAGTAACTATCACAGCTATAATTCTGATCTAAGATACTTCCTCCCTAGAGCAGGAAAGAAACAGAATTATTTTTGCAAATTTGAGTCAAAAATAATTTTTTAGACCCTGGCTTGAGCTATAGACATCCTCATTGCTGTAACAAAACTTTAAAGTTGCAAACTATCCCCTAGAAAGAGTATAAGATGATTGAGTGAAAATTACATCAAATAATGGTTATATATAGCCTTTTAAAAGATGAAAGTACATATCTGACTATATCTGAAATCAGATTTATGGAGATGGATGATTAGGAATTAATTTACGTACAGAGTGTGTCAGGTATGGTTATTATAAGGTGAAATGGCTGTTAAAATTGATAGAGTCATGACCAAACAATGTGTGTCTAAAAGGGTTATGAAGTAAGGAGAGAAACTGAAGAAGCTCTGACAGAAATTTTTATATGCTTATGCTCTTCAAAATAGATCAAGTGAGATCTGAGAGGACTGGAGAGTAGCCAGCATAATGCCATTATTTTAAAATGACCCAAGAAGAGACAAGAGAGGTAAAGACTCACTAACTCATTGGAATTCTCAGAAGATACGGTTGTCAACCCAGACAAAACGGTTATGCATATCACATACAGTTTCAGAAAATGTTCAGCAAAATTGGACATTGTAGCTACTGCCTACATTGCACAGTCAATAAATGAACTAAAAGCAGACATATTAAACCAAATAGAGTGAAATGGTTATAATAGATGCATACTGAAAATAAGATATAAAGATAATGAGAATGTTTTTGACCAATAAATCCGCTTAAAGAAAAAGTATAAATGAGAGGTGATAAAGACTGCTAAGTTTGTTTCTCCCTTTCAAGAAGTTTCCCATAGGAGGTTACTTGTTTGAGATTGCCTTGTTAATGTAGTTCCTTTCAAGTCTGACATATCCATAATGCTATTGTTCTATTTGCTACTGTCAGATCTCCCCTTTATACCACCTCACTCTGTTAAAATAGGTGAATTTTCATGCTCACAAAAACATTTTTCTGTCATCTCTAGAAAAGAATTATTCTTTATTTGCGCCATGGGAAGCTGTAGCATAAGATTCCCACTCTGTCTTTTGAGACTGGGAAAAAAAAAAAAAAAATTCTATATCTGTATCCACTTAGTCCATTAAAACTTTATTGAAACTACCAGCAACGGACCACTATTATAGATGAGGGCTGTGCCATTGGTTAAAGTCACTAATAAGCATAGTAAATATGCATAATATATTTAAATATTATCTAGAAACAACCTCTTGTAACATGTCAAGTCTTAGATCAGTAAGAAAACAAGAAAAGGGCAAAAATTTGATTACTAATTCCCTACAAATATTTAGTCTTCTAGTATGCTTTTAAAGGTGGAATAGATGAGTAAAAAACTCCAGAGGAGTTTACCAACAGCTTGGATAACTAGGAATACAAGAAATCCAGGAATCCACAGGAATCCACAGCCTTGCTTACCAAATATTCTAGCAACAAAGAAAGAAATTTAATATTTACTCAAATCTTCAATACATTAAGGATGGATTTGGTAAAATATAGATAATCAGCTTTGAGATTAATATCGAAGTTGGGAATATTTTCTGGTTAAAATCAGAAAATGCTAATAAGCATTTTTAAAATAATTTATTTTTTAAATCTTGTTTTAGTTAGAAAGTAGATGGCATTTTTAGTAGTATTCTCTTTTCCAGCTGATACTTGATATTTTATTAGTTATTTACACTTAAAAACTTTAGCTGGCTTTGTTTGTTTTGAGTACTGAGATGGCTTCAAACTGGTAACATCCTTCTTGATAACGGATGGAAAGTGGTTAGAAAAATCATGTCTTATTTACCTTACGAGCAGAATGTTACATTGTACTTTTGCATTGCTGAGGCACCATTTTTGCAAATTCAAATAGTTGATTTATATGAGAAATAGTAAAAAGATCAAATAATATTATTATATAGATCAACTGCTATTCTAATGATAATTCCTATATGTTCTTCTATTCCACTTGAATAAACAGTATTAGTGTAAAGAATAGAAGTAAAATGAGTAAAAATCAAAAGTGCTTCAGATTTACTGAGTGTTATTTTCCTATATCTGACAATGCCATAAACATTGGATTAATTCCCATGAGTGTCAAGTTTTGCACTGAGAATGTTTGATTTTGTTCCTTTTTTTNAAGAGAAGAGAAGAGAAGAGAAGAGAAGAGAAGAGAAGAGAAGAGAAGAGAAGAGAAGAGAAGAGAAGAGAAGAGAAGAGAAGAGAAGAGAAGAGGAGAGGAGAACGGTTCAGCTGGAAGTTGTCTACAAAATCAAGTTCAACTGCTTGACTACTACTGGGCTAGCCAAACGTACATTGTTTAGGGCATTATCTAAATTACTCTTGAACAGTGACAGCCACGGGGCGTCAACCAGTTCTCTAGGAAGTCTCTTCCAGTGTTTGACCATTCTCATGACAAATAAGTGTTCCCTAATATCTAGTCTGAACTTCTCCATCACAGCTTTGTGCCATTTCTTCATATCCTATCACTGATTACCAAAAGAGATAGTCACCTCCTTCTCCATTTTCCTTCAGGAAGTTGCAAAGAGCAACAAGATTGCTTCTTAGTCTTCTTTTCTCCAAACTAGAGAAACAGTGAACAACACAGTAACATCAAAAAATTATTCATTTCATGACTGCTGAATGTCACAACAGTGCATCTTGCACAGGTCACTGTGAAGTGCCCCTGTGAAATCTCTGCACTATGAAAATAGATCATTTATTCATATCTTCCATTTTCTATCTTGTAACCATGCAAGGACCTTCATTCTCATCTAACACCTGCTAAATATTTTCAAAGATTCTCTCCTTGTCAGGAAGTTTTTCTAATGTAAAAATATATTTAATAGGATCTTATTCTCATGTTTCTTGTCTGCTTGACAAGATAAGTGAGAAAATACTTCATTTTCCAAAAGTTGTGCTCATTTTTTTCAGTATTCCATATTTATCTACATTAAAAATTACTTCTGTTCTTTATCTACTAAAGATATCTACTACAGGGCTATAGGCCATTGTAAATCTCATCAAACTGTTTCACAGAAGAGCTGTATTTCATCACGTAGTTCATTATCTACATAAAAGGAAGAGATATACTAAATTCTATAACTGGAAAAATCTAGCTAGGAAGTAACTGCAATTAAACAGTGAAATGCATAACATGAGATTATTAGGTGAAGTGGAACCTGAGTGGATATTTTAGGAATATAATTTAAATCTCTGACTAGATAGGATCAAAGTAACACAATATTTCATTACACTTTCTATTTGATAATTAATATATATATATATTTCACAAATATTTTATTTGTTTCAGATTTTGAATGGCATTTAGTATGCAAGATACTATTAATCCAAAATAAAACAAATAATCACTAGTTCCTTTGCAAATAATAATTACTAGTGTCTTTGCAAACACACATTTTCCTCTCAGATGTAAAGGATGAACACTTCATTGCTCTGGATCAGTTTTGCTCTAGTCTTGTAAATGCACAATGCCAAGTTAATCTGTATTTTACATAGAATAAGGACAGAAAGGAAACCAGACTTGACACACAGTGTAGGATATGCTAACAGTACTTTTATTCATTAGGCAAAACCATAGTATCTTCAAGACCATGTTAACCTCTACAAGTAATTAAATCTTTTAAAAAATACAGTAACAACAGCACAAGAATTCAGCTGCCTGGTATGTTGTAGTATTTCTTTCTGGTTCAAACTTTCATTACAAACATGCATATTGTGGTGAACTGTTTGATAATTCAAAATCTAACCTCTGTTGACATTCAGGTTTGTATCTGGTTAATTACTCTTGCAATGGTTGTGTGCCAAAGTCTTCTTCAAGAGACAGATTCTCCTTTGTACTGTATTGCCATAAAATAAGATGCATTTTATCTCAAAGAGATGGTAGTATAAAAAGGAAAGACTGCAAAAGGATGGGACAAGAAATTGAAGCTTAAGTTAATGAAAAGAGGAATTAATTGTCTGTATCTTGATCTAGCTGAAAGCTAGATGAATGCAAGATTCATCCTGAACTCACCTTCCAAGGCTGCTATCAGCTGGTGCAACTAGGAGCTCATTACTATTTGTCTCTGTGTGCTACTTGCCTGATCAGTTAGTTTAGGTGATAAACTTAATGTACCATAACTGCCTTTCAGTCAAAGTTTTTCTGGCATAAAAACATAGGTTTCCCAATATAGAAAGCAGAGGTGAAATTGTGTTGATGCGTGAACAAACCTATTCTTAATGTAGGATCAGGACAATGTTGCAGAACATTCTCAGATTTAGTTTAGTAATATTTCACATTTCAGCATTTTAAATACAACTACTTCAAATTTCAGCTTCAAACTCCTATAATTTAGTAATTTGTCTTACAAAATCAATCAGCCTACCCATAGCTTCTAAAACGTCTTATTTAAGAAACACACAAGCACAAATTGTCTGATTATCTATTATTTGCTTGTAAATATGTGTATGTATATATAAGAGAAAGAAAAATTTCCTGTTATTTCTCATTAACAGTTGCTGTGTTAAGTGACAAATGAAGGGTGCAAAAGTAGACATACTCAGCTCTGAAAAAAATACCCCAAAGTGTCAAAAGCTTTTGACAAAGCACAAATATTAAAAGATTATCTCAGTTTAATGTAAACATTTTTAATCATTAGGGGTATTTAATTTGATAAGTATTTTAAGTCTCTTTCATATATTTATCCATTTTAAAGAGAAAAAAATACAAATCAAAAATACATTTTAAAATATCTATCCTTTTTGAATGAAACTCTATTTTGACTTTAAAAGAATAAGACAATTTTTTATTAAGTAAGTCTATTCTTAGAAACTATGTTTTGAACATTACAATAGAAGTATTGACTAGAATGATCATATGTGAAGAAAGTAGAATATACTTATTTAATGTGTAAGAGCCAACTCACACCTGAGTTCCCTTTCAAGCCAGAGTACCTCAGATGACAATATCTGGCATTTGGTTTGGTTTTTACAACCTCAACGGCATTTTTTATTTTTATTTTTAATTACAATTCTGATGAAAAATTTCATTCAGGAAAGTAATTATTTTGCTTGTTCTCTTGCCATCTTAATCTGTCATCTGACAGTGGCTCAGCTTATTCATTGCAAGGGGTCAAGCATGGGTAATGAAGCAGTTACAAGCTTGCTGGCAGCTACTGTGCCAGCTTTGTTACTGGAATGCAGTCCAATCCTCTGATTACTGTTGTCTGTATAAGGGCATTGAATGTGTTCATAGCTTCTGTCTTACTTGCACCATCATTCTCAATAGTACTGCAAGTGCTTTTCCTCAAATCAAGTATGAAGCCTTACTTTGTCTACATATTAAGAGGAAGCCTTTGTCTCAAAGAGCATACAAATAAAGGATAGAAAGAAAACTGATTGCTCTACTTATGGGATACTGGGGCGTATTCAGCTTCAGTTTTCTGTCTCCTCACAGTCAATCTTTAAAAACATTGCCTGCAGATCATTTACACTTTTGTTTCTGAGTGATTTAATTAAAACAAACTTTTTATAATACAGAATTATTAAGCAGGAAAAAAATTAAATCAGGAGATATTTTTATTGTAGTTTAAGTTGCAGTGTGAGATGGTCTTTGTAAGGTATGGATTCAGCAATGATCTCCGAGCGGAAGACAGTACATGAAAGTAATTTTTTATTCCCTAATCCTACCACCCTTGTTTTTGCTGAAGCAGTTTTGAGGGGCAGTTTACTTTTAGAGAGACATTGTAGTCTAATGAGTAAACGTTATATCTTATACACACAGCTGTGTAAGAGTGTTTACCAAAACTGAAATTTCTTTTGAACTTCTAACCTTCAAAAGTCAGGGCATTTCAGAATGAATTTCTTAGATCCTTCTTTATTATTAACTGCGTTCTTTGAGCAGAAAGACAAAGACAGATCTTCTTTAATGCTTTATCTGAGATTACAACCATGTTATCACTTTTATTTAATCTTTTGAAAATACTGAATTATTCACCGTCATACACTACAATGAGACAATTGTACATTATTGTTGATTCTACTAATAATAGTTATATTTTTATTTAGTTATTTGTTTTATCAGAAGATAAATGTATTTGTTTCATATTTATATGTATCATAATGTGTCCTATTTTGGTTACAAGTGAAATTGTATCTATGCAGATAATCAAGATATACAGAACATAAGATACATATTTTTAGTACTTCCCTTTTCTCTTCCTCTTTGCATAATGTAAACAAAATATCTCTCAGAGCAACTCAAAAAATAATTTAATATAGTTCTTTTTTAAGTTCAGTGAAAAACTCTCATACATTTCAGTGAAGGCAGAAAAGATATAGAAAACCGTCATTTTAAAAATTTTATGTATCTTCTGCTTCAATACCTTACGTGCTCACTATCCTTCAAGAAAGCAGTGCTAGGATTTACAGGTAACAAGCATGGCAGTGTGGTATCTCCCTGTTCTTGATGAATACTGGCCATTATTCTTTATTTTTCATGACATTTCAACTACACTGTTTGCTTCCTCAGAGGACTGGAATAACTAGTCTCCTTCAATGAAGGATCTCTAAAGGAGACAGAATGTGAGTTTCTCTTGTTCTGGGAAGCTGATCATATAATGGTGAGGATGTCAGACATAATTAAGATGAATGATTGTGTACCCAACTAAATGAATTTTATCTTGTAAATTTGACATTTTTCCTATACTGTTCATGAGTCTAATAGGAACAAATCAAATGCACATCTTAGCAGGAGTCGGAGATGGAATAGAGTACACAGCATTGTTAAAAAACTGCTGAAATCACAGAAGTCTGCACACTTCCTTAAAACATAATCCTCTCCTTTCAATCTTTTTAATATAAATTTTCAAGGAAATTTTGTATGTTTTATTGCTTAAATGTGATTTATATAAGATATGATATCAAATTTCTGCATTCAGCAAACATACTAAAAAATGTATGTGGACTCTCAGTCACAATAGCAGCTCATTAAATAGTCCAACAGAGATCTGGTATTTTGTTCATTTTAGAGATCTGTGAAATGGGAAGAAAAAAAAAACAAAACTATTGTTCATTTTTGCTTCTTACCACTTTATCCCAGCAACCTTGAAAGTAATTTTTTTTTTGCTTTTGTTTCAATTATTTTGTTAACAAGAAGCTGATCCATCCCATAGCAACAGCTTTCTCAGCAAGTGAGATTCCAAATTAATTTCAGATTCAGATTTCCTATTCTTTCATGGGAAAAGGAGGGGAGGGGAGGGGAAGAAGGGGGGGTCAAGCATGGGT
>JACDJE010000452.1:0-17797 GCA_016647715.1 Pavo muticus
TTAATAGATGCATTCTGCATCAACTTAGAATTTTCTTGATTTCACTACAAAGAGTAGGGAATTTATGTTTGACTGTAGGATTGAACTTGGCCTGTTTGTCATCATAAATTAGGTTATTTTAACAGCAGCAACATGAAGTTGCATTTTGTGTTGAAATCGTTTATTTTTTTCTTTTATAAAAGGTCTACTCTGCCACTGAATAGTGAAATAAGGAGATTTACGCTGAGAACTTTATTATTCAAATCTTTGTTAATGTTTGGCAGCATAGCTTCTTTATTACCAAGCAGTAAACTCTGTGCTTTTTACAGCACACAATTTTGTCGGTTTCTATGAGGACTACTCCAAAAGTAATGCCTCCTGTTTTATGATTTTGGCCCACAACGTCAGAGTTCGATGTTGGTGGCATGGAAGTAGAGGTTGAACCTTTCTGACAATATTCCATTACATTTTGTTGCCATGCAACAGATGGCAGCAAAGGGGTGGTCTGACAAAATTATGTCTGACATGGAAGTGTGTATGAAGCAAAAAGTGTAACTGAATTCCTGCATACAGAAAAAATTGCATCCATTTATATTCATCAGTGCTTGCTGAACACTTATGGAGACCAAACCATGGATGTGAGCACAGTGATGCAGTGGGTATTGCATTTTGCCAATAATGGCAACAACAGTGGTTCACCTCCACTGGTGCAGAGGTTTATTATGATCATGGCATGCAGGCTCTTGTTCATTGCTGGCAAAAATTCGTAGCTAATGGTGGTGACTATGCTGGAAAATAGTGTTTTGTAGCTGAGAATTTTCTGTATCAAACAGGGTTTTTATGCTATTTGTATCTGTTGTACTTTCCATGGAAATAAATAGGAAGCATTACTTTTCAAGCATCCTATGTATGTGGATACTCAGAAGTCCTCATTCCTTTAGTTTTTTTCCTGCTTTTCCTTAATTTCTTTAACTTCTGTATACATTTTGAACAACATAAACACTTCACAGTCAGTGAAGTTTCTAGCTGAATGTTCACAGTCATCTCTGGAAATGTTCTGTACGGTTTTGGTAGGTAAAACTTAGTTTTTATGTCAATTAACTGACCTTACAATATGAAAGACATAAACATCGTAAGTAAGCCTGATCTTTGAGCTCTTTGTAAAACAGTATAATGCTTGGTGCACTGCCCAGATGTTTTCAAATCCTGAGTTATAGTTAGCAAGACTGTATTAGTTTTTAGGGTTTTTATCTTGTAGCATGCACGATAAAATGTTATTGTTTACGCATTTCAAGTCTTCCTTGACATTTTTTAGCTCCCTTTATCGTTTCTGAAGTATATGCGTTTCAGATGGTTTAAAAGTTAAATAAGATTGACTGTTTACAAAACAATTCTGCATTATACTTTGAACAGTGGAAAGCATGCATGTACTGCTATATTCCACTGGTGTGCACTGTAGACTTACAAATGCCACTATAGGCAGTGAGTTCTGTGTTCAGAAACGTTTACTGCTAGCTGAAGTACAGAATCTACTCTAGATTGTCAAATGTGTTGATAATGAGGAGGGAAATTTAAAGACCATCTTTTGGGATATGAAACAAAACTTATTCTAATTGGTACTTAAAGATATTGGAAGATCAACATAAAAAAAAAAAAAACAACAAACCTGTTGATAAAAAAGAACATAAGCTAAATTAGCATTTTGAATCTTTATGCAGAGGTACGGTGTGGAAACCCCATTGATTTACCATTGTTCCTTCACGTTTTGCACAGAGTTGAAGATAAGTCACCAGTGTTGTTGCTTTTATACTAGAGCCAAAGAAATACTGACACTTTTCAAGAAACACCTTTTAGGAAAAGTGCTTTCTGTTCTCAATATGCAAATGTTTTACACTTTTACTTTTTTGAAGAGAACTGTAACAAAAACTCTCACTGTTCTTTCCCAGGTGGAAGTGCAAGTGAGCAAGTGAGGTTTCTGGAGAAATCAAACCTTCTGCATCTTGCTTTAGACATTTAAATGCTATTTAAAATGTCATAGCATTTTGGAACAGCTAATTCTGGTTAAACTGAGTTTCTTTAATTATTTCCACATTTTTTCAGAAATCTTTATTCTGAAATTTCCTTATAGTGTGAAGAAGCTGAAGAGCTACTTTTCCACAGTTGCTGTTTTCAGTCACTTAGTACGTACAGAAACAGCATTTATCTGATAATCTTAAAATAAATTCAGATATATGTAGTATCTGTTCTATCTCTTATTCTTTGCCCGAACCCCAGGATTCATTCTGCTTGCCACCTGGATCCTGCAGAAAACATCATAATTATTGAATTTAAAACAGTAGGTCAAATGACTATGCTAGCTACCATGAACTGTTCTGTTCAGTCCTCATCTAAGATGAGCAGAAATATTGCTTATGATGCATAGCTATCATAGGAGTAAAATGATAGCCCAAGAATAAAATTTCTGATGGCTTTATATACTACAGAATAACCAGTAGTCTGTTAGAATAACTAGAAGAGTCTGATATCAAACTTGGTATAGAATTCTCAAAGCAGAGTTTTAAAATAAGTTTAGGAAATTTTCTGAGAACAGTGTCTGAGTTATTTTTGAACTCAAATGACTGTATGGGGTGGAAACTTAATGCATTTAATTTCCCTGTGGCAAGATATTGTTAGTTTTGGAGTTGATCTAGAATTTGGAGTGTTCCTTACTGGGCTCTATTGTTCATTTGTTGGAGATATCAGAGTGGTTTTCAAAGTGAAATGGGATGATGCACACATCTGACTGATGTTCTGATAAAAGTAGAGAAAAAATGACTTAAAATATGCGCATTTCTTTCTCTTGCCTTAATAATATTGTAGGTAGATTGAGAGAAAGAATTTTGAAGTCCCAAAAAATGTAAACTGAAACAGTTTTGTGTTTTCTTTTCCTGTCTAGCATTCTTGTTGCATGTTTAATAATCTAGGGCTAATTTCTGTTATGCTGGGTTGAACAGTGTTCTTCTGATTTGCAGCACATTGCACTGATACAGCGCAGGGAATTTATCTGTACATTTGGCTCGGTATAGCAATATAAAGTCAGGATGGAAGATCAGCTTAGAAAGCAGTCGGAAAAAGAGAGGCGTTGCTTCACTGACCTTTAATGTGGCCAGTCAAATTTTCAGAGAGTGAGAGAGGGAGATATTGCACAGTTTACTCTTTTCAGGTGATTTTCTACATGCCTACATTCCTCTTCCTGTGGCAAATCACTTTTTTTTTTTTTTTTTTTTTTTTTTTAGAGTTATCTTCTTCCTTCTACAGTTAGAACATTGGAATGGTCCATGAATTTATAAAAAAAATAAATAATAATTAACACACAGAAATAGATTAGAACTTGAAACAAAGGGAGGCTGATATAATCTGGACTATAATTAAGTTTACGTGCTGTTTCTCTGTAAAAACCCTTATGTTTTTAATTATCTTTGATAAATTATAGGTAAATTTTCAGTGTTCTGAGGATCGAGACTAATGATATAATCATTCAACCTTTTGCAGAGAAAAGAAGCTTATTTATGCAACCAGAACACCCTGTATATCTATTTCCATACATGAGCATGTAAACTGGCAAGTCTGTTGTTCATTTTGATAGTGGGAAAGATTTGCATTAGTCAGTCTCAGCTTTCTAAGAGGGTAGTCTGTGTTCCTCCTTATTTTAGGGAGAAGATTGTACCATTAGATTTGGAGAGGAAAAAAAGGCATCCTCCTTTCATCCTCTTTCCCCTGCTAACAGCAATAGGAACAGTAACTTCTGGTCATTAAAAATCTTAAACTGGAAAATTTCAGCTTGCGCTTCTAACACTATTTAGATTAAAAGGAAAATAAGCAGAGTTTAATAAAATATTTCGCGTAATTAAAAAAAAAGTTCTCAGCATAGGCCTGTTATATTTTCTTTTGAAATGTAAACCAAAATATCTATATTGAACATTTAAGCACACTGGGGAGTTAGTGAACAGGGTTTTTGATTTTTTTTTTAATAAAGCTAAGATGTCACTGAGGCAAGTTAAGGGATGAAAGTTCATGTTTTTCTTCAGATCTTTTGGTTCAGAATGCTCCGAACCAGATGCCCTTTGAGATTTAAAATTAAATTAGGAGAAGTAATTGCTGTAATCCCTATGCCTAAAACAATCTTTGCCATTTACTTAGATTTTAACAGTTTGCTCAGTCTATTACCACCATTTCCCCCACTGTGTTCTGTCACAATCCAATCAACTGCAAGAAAAGCATGATACTGTTTTCAAAGAAAGCAAGCAACAAAACATATTTGCGTCTGAATGTCAAGAGTTCTAACTTATCTTTGTTTAGTAGTGAAATACAACAAATTAAAGTATGATTTTTTTTTTATTAAATTCAGATAATTTTCGTGGACCAGTTGATTGCTAATATGGGAGATTTACTTGTGTACTGCCTTAATTAAAGTTCCACTTCTTCATAAATAGTAGCAAAAGCAACCATGCATATGTTATCGCATCAACATGCTGATTCTCCACATGACTGACGGATTGTCAGGCTTTGAGTGCTTTGGTTGCATCCTTTATGAATTTCAAACTATATTCACCAAGGGATTAGCTGAGATGTGAATTCCTTTCTTGAGTGATATTACAGAACAATTTAAATCATCTAAATGGCTGCTCTTAGATTACTCGTATTCTTTTTTTGGTACATTTAGATTATTCTTAGTTGAAGCTATAATTATTATATTCTGCTTTAGGCAAAAAATGAAATGTAGTTTGAGAATTAAGTCATTAACCCCATCTCAGATATCAATGCATGTAGTAATATAGCAAATGAGCGTGTTATACATGCCATTTTTATATGAGATCATGCTTCTTGTGCTTATCTAATCATTGATATTTTGCTAAACAGAATAAAAATTAAAATGATTATTTGAAGAATGTGCATTCTAAAGATTCTACAAAAAGATGCTGTAGATGCCCCATACATCCATAGGAGTCTAGATTCAGTCTCCAATTACAGGAAGCTCTTGAATCTGAGTTTTTTTTGTCATTATTCAAAAAATATCCTTCATGTCAAAAGATGCTTAAAGAATGGCTAATATGAAACTTATGAGTGTAGATTCACTGAATTCTGTTGAAAATATTTTATATTCACACATCTGTGTAAGTATTGTCTTGAACATGTACACTTTTCTTCCCACGGGAACTGAGACTTCACCTTTGATTTCTGCTGCCATGAACTGCTCTGAGGATCAGTTTCTTCAGATTTGTGTGCATGCTCAAGGTGGAATTAGAAGTGTATGACTTTTGAACAATTTAAAGGACTTGGGAAACCTTTAGAAGTGGCTAGTATGAAGTAAGCTAGAAGAGCTTATTTTTCCAAATAGTTAATAAGCTGAGAGACCTTGAAGGCTTCCTGCTGCCTTTGCCTACTTTCCTTTTCGCTTTCTGGTTTCTTATGCTCTTCCACTTTCCAGTTTTTAGGTTTTCCTGCTCCTCCGGACTCCCCTCAGGGTCTCAGGGAAGATCTGGTCCATTTCTTTCTCATCCTCTACTGTTGTGCAGTCTGGTAACCTCTTCCCCAGAGCTCCTCCAAGTGGAAGTACAACCCCTCAATGATTGCTCACATCCTGCAGTCTCTGAGACTGTGCCCCCCCAATGAGAGACCCCAAGGACTCCTTACAGCCTGAGGCTTGTAGAGCTGCATCCTCCTTCTGAAGCTCTGTTGGGGCCTGAGAGTTTGATAGTAAAGGGACAGTTAGTCCAGCAGCTGTCCAGAGATTCCTCAGATGATCACTGACCAAGTGCCCAGTAACTGAAGGAGAGACTTAGCTGAATACTTTCAACTTCAGTCTGGAATATTTACTTACTAAATGCACTCACTACTTCAGTCAGCATCAATATTAATGATAAAATTTAGGAAAAGTTCTTACTCAAATATTTTATTTTGATGTATGCAAATATATAGTCTGCTGCCTTTTGACAGCAAATATGTATGTAATCTGAGAGCTCCCCAACCAGGAATGGTGATTAAATATTGAAATATTTATAGTAACAAATATGAAACAGAAAGAGTGAACACTGAGATAAGGCTGATACTTTATTTTGTTTTGCAAAGTGTATGGAAATGGTTATGTTTATTTTTATTAGTTTTGCTAATTAAATTTTTATTTAGAAAGAAGTTGCATTCGTTTTCATAGTAATAAAGTGTTCTTTCTTAGAGAACTGTGGCCGAGCAATCAGTTTTGTGACTTTTCTCAACTGTAATATACCTTTTTGAAAAGACTTTTTGAAAAATGTCAAGTGTTCTTATGGACTGGGAATGTATGAGGTTTGTATCTTGAACTACAGATTGTTGAAAGTGTAGAAGTTTTGTTCCAAAACAGAAAAAAGTGCATGGTTCTTTTCACACTTGCATTAGTAACCTGGAGAATCAGAACGTGTGGACATATTTCATTTCCTTATCATCTTCCTTATTTTTATTTCTATATGAAAAATGTAAATATTTCTCTTTTGCTTAAAATAAGATAAAGCACATTAAAAAATAGTTCATTATGTTTTAATGGTGTTGTTACTGATCCCAAGAATTCAGGGAGGTCAAAGTAGTTATTCTGAAGTTTTTCAGATAATTGATGACTGTAGATTTTTGGACAGACATAATAGAAAATTCTCTCTGATACTCAGTGAAAAAAAGAAATAAAAGAAAAAAAGTGTTATTTTGAATGCACGGTAGATTCTCCTGAAATCAGCAGGATGATATTAAACATTTTCATGTGAATTCTTTGCTTTAACTGGTGCTCCACCAGGTACATTATGATCCACGCAGATGATATACTTGAGAGGTGAATGTAGCAAACAAGATCTGAATAATCCTATCTTTCATGTCCTTTATGTTAATGCATGTTACTGCTAAAGCTGCATTAAGGATTATGTAAGGTGAGTACAGTTTCTAGGTTTTTTATGATTGTGTTTATTTAACATAATATGTAGTCGATATAAATTGTATTTAAATAAAATGATAAAAGCAATGACTGAATCAACATGGGTGGAAAGGTCTGTGAGGTGAAGAGCAATTCCTCCACCTCACTCCAAGCATTTTCATTTCTCAAACTTATTCATACTTCTCTGAACATTATTCCATGATTGTTGTAAAGTTTTAGCCTATATATTTTTATGCCTCTATGAACGTCTTATATTTCTGCAGAAATCACTTCTTCAGTAAGTTAGCCATACACCCAAAAGTATTTTCTCTCTGAGTAGATGGGAAGGATGAAAATAAATGCCAATAAATCATCAACTTTTCTTTAATGTCAACATAGTGTCAAAATAGTGTAATAATATCAGGTTTCTGCAGACTTATACATTTAAGTAGTACTAGAAGGAAGAAATATTTGATTACTAAACATACTGGGGCTCAGATAAATATGTTGTTATGAATATAAACATTCATTAAAAGTCCAGTTTGTTTCATGTCTTGCTGCCTCAATATATTGTCAGACACGATAATATTTCTCATTTATCAGTATAGTTTCTGATAGACTAACTAGGGTTCTTGGCAGATTTGCTTACAATAAGAAATAAAGTAGAGTAATTTTTTTTTCCTGTACTGCATATTGAGGTACTTGTCAAATAAAAAGGGAAATAACATTTGTCATACCTTTCCTATGGTAGGGTGCTATTCATTCTAGTAGTATTTGATTACTTTTTTTTAAGATGACAAGCAAAAAAGTTATATAAACAGTCTCACATACTGTAAATATTCATTAAAAAACTGCCTCGTTACACTGCAAGTAATGATTTTGCTTGCCATTGCACCTATGTGCAGTAGTGCTGAGCTGGTAAGCAGGTGTGAATCCTTTCAGAATCAGGAGCTTTTGCAGTTGCCACCAAGCTCTTATGGTCTTCCAGCAGCAGCAATCTCAAAAGAAATAAAATGCACCAAAGTAGTTGTATTGTAGGTAACAAAGGCTCCTTAAAGTATTTCCTATCCTTTTGGTCATGAGCATCTTGCTTACGTGAAGTCTGTCATCTTCTTACATATTTTTGAAGGAAGGGTATGCAGTGGAATGGCACTGTGGTCATCAAAGGAGAATTAATTGAAAAAATTTCTATTAGTAGAAAATTAATAGGTAGAATTTGTTGATATTAAAATCTAGATTCTGGGAAAGCTTTTGTCAATTGGAAAAATGTTTTTAATAACCTCTGATATGTATTACTTAACAAGAATTTTTTAAAAGCATTTTTGAACAAAAATATTTATTATAAATGGAAGAGTCAGTACATAATGCAGTTTTTAATAGATTAAGGTTCAGGTCTTTTTTAATTTTTAGCTTTTAGGACTACTTCCTATCTTCAAATAAGAACATTAAAGCTCTACCATGGGAGGGATTTGCTAGGAAGCAGCTGTGTTCAGAAGCTCCACTGCTATGCTATAGAACAAAAGTTTTGCCATGCTTTGGTGGAATGAAGTCCTTTATTAAAGTGACTGCATGTATCTTAAATTGTAAACACATTCCAAAATATATACCGTCTAATCAAGAAATAAATAGATATATAAAAACAAAGAAGAAACAATGTAGCTAGCTTTACTTGCATAGTCTGTATGTAATGAATTCTGTATGGAATCTTTTTTTCCTAAGTCAAATAAGCAGTACTTAAATAAATCAAATATAAGGTCTTTAAATTCTTCTAGAATTGGAGTGGTTTTAGCAACTGGAATTTTTGATAGATTTCCTTCGAATAGCATTTTTATCTTATGAAAATACCTGTTGTTGTTTGTTTGTTTGTTTGTTAATTTTGTTTCTAATTCAGATTTTTTTCTCCCTTTTCTTCATAATTTTTTCCATGTGGGAAGAAGATGACTATGCTGATAGCAGTCTACCCGCAAAAAATAAGAATTTCCCTCCAGAAAATTAAATTAAAGATTATTCCCAGACAGAATAATTCTTTTCTGTTTAGGAAGAAATCTGATGTTACTACAGAGTATAAGTGGTATTACTCTAATGAATTTTTAACCAAGAATGCAATTCAGCATATAGAACACAGAATTGAGTCAAGCGGTGTGGAGTTCCAACAGCCTCAGAGAGGAATGAGGAAAAGCTGCTTGCTGTTGCTGGAAGATGTGAAGCTAGGAAAGGCTGTGAATACTAAAGCAGGAACTAAAACTTCACATGTTAACAGATAACGAATGTTCAGTGACAGAAGTATTTCACAGGTGATTTTAGGAAGGAGGTTTTTAATGTTACCATATTCTTATCAACTTGCGCACATAAATTTAGATATTTTATTATCTCACTTTAATTTTTTTTTATTTTAGAGTTCAGAATTCAATTGTAAATTAAAATATATAAAAATAGTAAATTACAACTAAAAGGCAATCTATTTTTTTCCCCTACTAATTTACAGAATATGAAATTCTGCCAAGACAGGGCAAAAGTTCTGGGGGTTTTGTTACAGAACTGCTAGGGTTTAGCAAGGACAGTGCACATGGGGCACAGTACCATAGCACAGAAAAGAGCAGAGCTATCTCTGGGGCTGCTGCCAGGACAGCCATCAGGATAGTTATCATCAAAGAAGTCCACAGGGATTAGGTAAGCTCATGGCCAAGGCAGGAAGACACATGAGGAGAGAAGGGTTGGGATTACCAAGGTCTGACAGCAGATACTGTCCAGATATTTGAGTGATACTACAACAGATTTCTTTTTATTAAACAGTAATCCGTGTTTCTTTGAGTCTTGGGTCTATAGGTCATATTTGTCTTGCCTGTAGATTATAAGTATGAAGACAGATAGTATTAAAAATTGATGTTTCAGTTTTGTTGAGCAAGGCTTAGACTTTAAATAAATAAATGGAAATGTTCTGCTGTTAGCCAGTTCTGCTGGGAAAAAGATCTTGCATGTAATGTGGAGTATCTTGTGTGGAAACGTTTGGTCTGGTTTTTTTTGTTCAGATGTCTGGAGATTATTTGTGAGAAAATGCTATTATTAAAGAGCACCACAGAGAATTTCTTGTTGAACCAACATTTTCTGTTTCTGATCTCACTGTGAGTCTGTACCAGACAAAATCAAACCCATAGCTTCTAGCCATAATGCTTGTCTTCTATCCATTTGTGTTTTAAATACTTTCCTTCGACAGCCTGACGTCTCTGAAATACCTTCCTAACTTTCCCAAGTCTTATAGAAAACTAACAAAACCACGTGCTAAAAAAAAACAAAAAGAAAAAAAAATACCCCCAAAATGCTGTTTTCTGGAACTTTCTTGAGAGATTTCCGTGTAGTTTTCCTGAGTTTTCCACTTTCCATTTGAAATCACATCCAAACTTTTACATTTCTTCTTCCTCATCCTGTATTTGTTATCGTTATTCCCATTAAAATGGGTAGGCATTGCCCTCCATCCTACTCCATCTGGGATGGAGGGATCTTGCTTCAGTGGGACTCTTTAAGCCTTAAGAACTCTTGTGTTGCTTTAAACAGAAGTTTATCTTTAAGAACTTCTTCTGTAATTTAACCATATTAGGAGGAGTTCCTGTTTCTGTTTTTTGTCAGGATCTCTGTCCTTTATATTTAAAATACTTATTTTCCAAAGTTCTCTTTATAGAAATATAGATATGTCTGTGCATGTGTGTGTATACACATATTCATATGTATGTTATATACAGATGCACATCCACTGAAATTTTATTCTGTAGTTTCAAAACAGCTAACATTTCTTGAGCATTTGCCCTTCATTGCATTTTCAGTAGCATTTGGCTTAGCTTCCTTGCTGAGAAAAGTTCCTCTAGCTGCTTTCCTATCTTGCGGTATTGGTCTCACAGTAACTGTCTTTGGCTGTGCAGTGGAAAGGAAAGTGGTCTGCACAAGCTGCTTGCACGGTGAGTTGGGTGATTTTCAGCCTTTTGAAACTATGCAGCAAGGAGAAGATCATACAGTCCCAAAGTGTGTGGAGCGGTGGTAATGTTAAATTCAGTGAGGGGGATTAGGTCTCTTGGAGCACCTTCAGGAGTACAGTTCTGAGACAGTGTACAGAGTTCATCAGCTTATTGTTACTTGTTTTGTTCTCTTTTAGTGAAAAACTTACTTTCTGTAAAGGCGTGTAATTGGAAAATGAAGTTGGTGAGTTTTTTCAATTAAAGAACAAACAACATCCCAAATCTTGTTTCTAGAGGGAGTCAGATTCCTGAAGTTGTTGTTTGGTTTGGTTTGGTTTTATTTTGTTTTACTTTGTTTTAATGAGGATTTGTTCTCAAAAATCTGAGTTAATGTCTAACACTGCTGTTATTGCATTTAATCTTTTCCAGAAGCTACAGCAGGAAGTTATAAAAAGACCCTTCTTAACAACATCTGAAAGTGGGCTGAACAGACTTGAATGCATTCTGAAACATCATAACAATTCTGCAAATCTTTTAGCAAAAAATGCTATGAGAGGGATCATGAAATACAAATTTTGCTTGTTCTTCCTAACATTACAGACCTGATCTTTTTGCTTAGCTTTAGTCTCCTTACCCATCTTGAAAGAATGACATAAATGATGGAGAAGCAATTTTCTAAAGATTTTTATGTTTTATATGCATGTACCTTAACCTCTTATTTAAAAATACAGCCTCTTCAGATTAGAAAAGCAGTAGAGGGATTCCTGGCTGTGAATATCTATATTTCACCTTTGAAGTACAGTGTAATAGCAAGAGAACATAACCTTATAATTTCTACTTTACTCTTAAAAAAGAAATCAATATATATCACTGAAACCTTTGTTTTTTGTTCCAAATTTAAAAGCTGTAACAATATTGTACATTTGCAGATTTTCTGAGGCTTTTGTAATGAACAAGCAATTGCTTTTTTTTTTCTGACAAATCATTAAGCTATTTAAAGTGTGCTTTATTTCCTAATCAAGTTAAGAGAGTAAAGCTAACTCATTGAACAAGTAGTTGGACTTGCATAGGAAATATTTCTTACACATTCAATACCAATACTGCTGCAGTTATTAAAATTGTTTTGAAAATATGACTTGAGTAAAAAAGAAGAGATAAAATTGTATTCACGCATCTCACTGGAAAATTACTGAGTAGCAAATATTTTTATTTTGTATTTCATTTCTGTAAATATGGACGTATGTCTTTAATGGTACTTGTTCTGCAAGCCAGCAGTATCCTAATTAGAAGTTATCAAGACCTGAGTAGGCCATCTATTAAAATATAACATAAACATTCAGAAAAAATAATGTAAAATAATACTTTTTAAATATCCACAGAAATAAATATGTGTATAGTTGCATACTTTAGAAAGATTAATCTGCAAAGACATTACCAAAAATACTTTATTCTTTTCATTTTTTTCTCAGACTTAAATAAAACAACAGCCCATCTCCTTCCTTATCAGGAATATTTCAATTTTCCACTGAACAAATCTAAATGTATAATTTCAGACATAATTATTATTTGATTTGATTCAAGATAAAGTATGTTAGAACTTTCATATAGAATGACAAGTCAAGTTAGTTCAGGAACACCTGTGTTGTTGCTCCCAAAATTACAAGGGTATCAAAACTGTTTCCTGAAGTCTACATATATTATATTCACGTAAATTCCTTCTGCCACTGTTTTAAATGTAAATACGTAAATACACAGGTTTTTAAAAAGCAAATTTGAGTAGATAATTTCACACTCTTCTTTGTTTCTATTTGGGAAAATTATACTCATGATTATTTCCAAATATTGTCAAAACATTCAGTTTTAGTGAAACATCAAAGACCAATCTAGACTGTCTTTGACATTTATTTTTCTAGTTTTTCCTCTTAACACAAGTTGTTAGATGCTTTGCTCAAAGTTCAGTTCTTGCAAATTCTGACATAAACCACCTCTTTGCTCTTTTGTTATGAGTGACAGGAATGTTTGGGGTGGTTTCAGGGAGTGGGTGGGCAGGTTGCACCCTACATGAAAGAGAGCCAGGAGCAGCAGGTTGAGGCAGGGCTGGTTCTGCCTAGGACCCAGTCCCACACTACCTGACCTAGGAAAGCTGAGCGGGCCTGGTAATTGTAACCAGGGTAGGGTCCAGACCGTTAAATATGTCCACAGCAACTGGGGCTGGTGTAGGTCATGGGTCAAGGTTGGGGTGCAGCTCTGGATCAATGAGGCATGAAGACAGGCATTGTTCAGGCAAGGACTGAAAAGGAAAGAGTTAGTTTAAAAACAACCATGAAGTGTCAATAAACTTCCTCTGCTGAGTCTTCTTCCTGCTCTTTACAGCTCACATCAGCTATTTGGCCTTAGATGCTGCAAGCTGAACTCCTGGAGCTGCAAGCCGAGTATGCTCTAACACGGGGCTTGGGTCCTGAGTGGAATTGGGAATGCATGGTGAATGTATCAGCGATAAATTCTCATGAGAAAGCTATCTTTTTAACTGAGGTAGACAAAAGTCACTTGATGACTTTGTGAAGATGGTGGTCCAAGCTGAAATCTGAAAATTGAGATCTGGCACCTCATTTTTTTTGTGCTTCCTTTACCAAAGATGAATGAGAGAGCAAGTACTTTCTTGGAGAGCATTATATGAAAAACACTGTTTGGAATTAAGCATATAGTTTGGGAGAACTCTAGTGAGCAACAAACCAAAGATAACTACTGACACTCAGAAAATAAGCCAATATAATATTTAAGAAAATATGAGCTCTAATACTTTGCTGAGCAATTTTTTATATTAAAATAAATAATACCAATCTTGTCTATGAAAGATATATAAACAAAATCATTTTGTGACTTTATTCTAGAGATCTTCGTGTATCTAGTATATTAAATGTTAAAAATTATCATTATAGACATGAGCTTGTAGACATCCTGGCTGCAATAAATTCAGATTTTACAGACACAGATAAGTAAATTTATCTTTGACATCACCTCTTGGCTTAGTAGTCATCTTGTGCTTAATTGCTTGACTGAAATTCAACCTTGGATGGCTTTGTGATTTCTCTCTACATGAAGTCAGCCAAAAATGAATTGGTATTGATTAGCATCATCACTGTGAAAAGGTGAACTCTGAGGCTTAGAATTTGAGTTGTGTTTTTTGGCAGATACTTTGAAGAAACTTAGGTCTTTCTTGTGTTCCAAATCTTTCATGGGTTCTTTAAAGACATTATGCCTGAGCTTTTATTTTTTTTTTTTTAGAAAAATACAGTTTTTGTGATTGTAGTCCAACAGACAGCAGTTGAATACTATAAATTGGAACAATTTGAAGGAAAAATAATTTGATGGTAAATAGATCTATGTGATGTTTTATTTTCTAGTTACTGTACATACATTTGTTGGATAGAGTTTAAAGATGTGGGCATCTAACATTGTGTTTAGAGTTGGAGTTAACATCTTAGGCTCCTTCTGTTACTTGTGGGAAGATCATATGGAAAAAAAGTTCAGTCCCAGATTCCCTGTTTAATTTTATTGCAGATGCTTATCACATTCTAGAAAATTTATTTAGGTGGTACCAAAGACTGAGATAGCATAAATGTAGAACATGTAGGCTTTTCACTCTGCTGTACCTTTCTAAAGTCAGATGGGAGGAAAAAAAACAAACAACCAAAACCAACAACAACCAAGTGTCTAATTTTGTAGCTGTGTATACAAAGACAGCTCTGTGACTGCTGAATAGTATAATGGTTTGAAAAGTCAAAATTAGTTCCCAGATAATCTGTTAATATGGTGCAGAGCATAAGAGGAATATCTTGCTTGCATGCTTGCTACTGTACCTAATTTTAGATTAAAGGTCCATTTTAGTTTTAAGAACTCTTTTGGACCTCTCTCCAAATACTACCCTTAAGACTAACCAGGGTGTCAAGAGTGGTTGAGTGGCTTTTTGTTTTATTTTGTTTTGTCTTGTTTTTTAAAGAAAAATGAGTAATCCACAATGAGAAGGAACAGCCTGAGGAAGTAGCTTTTGTTGTAGGATGAAATGTCTTTAAAAATAATCCATTCAGTCTATGACTCTTTGACAACCGACTCTTTAGTTGGCACCCATCCTCTGTATTTATGTGAATGGACTTAGAAATTGAATTTGGATTTGGCTCTAATTAATTTGCTAAATAAGTACTCTCTTGTAATTTCAGAGTTCTTTTGTCTTTGATTTCCCATTATTCCTTTTGTTAATGAAGTGCCCATGCCCAAATTACATATATCTTTGGGTATTACGGATCTCATTTTCAAACAGAGAAGCTCATGGTTGAGTTCTAATTTGTATGTGGAAACAGTGAATCACAAGCATTACTGTTTTTCTTTTACTCATTTTCGTTATTGGTAAAGGACACTCATGGAGGAAAAAAACCTCATTAATTTCTCTTTCTTCCTAATTTGCTCAGTCTTTTTGGGACTCTAGTTTACCATATTTAGAATACTAGCTAGAAAAGTATCCAGAAAATTACTGTTTTAGGAGACAATCACTTCACATTTTCCATCAAATATAGTTTTTGTCCTCACTAGAGAGATTTAGAAAATACTTATTTATATTCAGATTTTATATTTCATTTTTAATACAATACATATATTTCAAAAGATCATTTGTCTTTTGACAATTCAAATATTTTCTTAAGAATCCTAGCAAACATTTCATTGATGGTTGATGTGTTTCTCTCCATGCTCACTTTTGTTTTGAATCGTGCTACTAAATGAATTTATTTTTCAGGCCAATTTCAGCTTTTTATTCTGGCATATCCTTTCCTGTATGCCTTTGCTCATTGTTTAAGAAAATTCCAATGGCATGAAAAATATAATGAAATGATGTGAGAAAGATAAAATTTTGTGACTCCCTGTCAATGTCTGCTTTTGCTTAGGGAGAACTTTACTTAGACAAAATGCTGGAATATACTATTCCGTTCACTCTTCTTATCTGGATGCTCTTCAGCCTCTGTTGGAAAGCTATTTTACTTTTGAGAGAAAATGTGATTCAGCTTCTTTTGTGAATTTTTCCACATTTATAAGTTGTTTTCTCTTGATATGGTTTTAATGGAGAGAAAGACGAGCAGCTGACTCACAATCACTGCCCAAGGCGAAGGGAAAAAAAAAAAAAAAAAAAAAAAAAAAAAAAAACCGAGGTTGCACAGCATTTCTAAATTGCTCTATTTTTACATACCTTTTTTTTTTCATTTCTAATTGATAAATGCTCTCGAATAAATAAATAAATATTTTTTTTATTCCTGCCTGGGATATGTTGAATTGTAGAACTGCAATTTCTATACTCGCTGGAGTAGATTGCTATTATATTTAGACATGTGTCTATCTACATGCACACTCATAAACACTTGTAAATCTCCTTATATATGTATGTAAACTTATGTTTTAGTAGCTACATAGATTTCTGCATGTGCAATGTATTTTCAGTTATGATACAAAATGAATTTGGACTAAGCAGACTAAAACAGACTTTTTAGTATGCAAACATGATGATTCGATTGTGCCATGTACTGTTCTTTTGCATGAGGGCTTGTCAGACTCACTGTGTCAAGCTCTCTGTTGAAGCTCCAGAGGTGGACCGAGACTGCCATTTAAGTTGTTTGAGCTGTCTTTTGTTGTTATCTAGAGACCTTTTAACATACTGTTCCTCTGAGGTTAGTTACAGAGCTGGATCTCCTTGTTTTAACTAATTTTAAAAATGCAATACTTAATGTTAAAACCAGTAAGCCTAATTTTGAGATTAGTTAAATTCAGTTGTGAGTGAGCTGGTTAAATATTTTTGTTATGCCTTGGTATTAAAAACACTTCAAAAATCCTTTCATTGCTAAGAACGTTTCTAGTGTGGTTAATGGGACATCTAGACAACTAGAGTCTTAGAGAACTGAAAAGTTGCTTAGAAATAAGGTGAGAAGAGACAAGTATTTGTTTGTTTGTTTATTTGTTTGTTATTTTTTTAGCTAGCTAATCAAATTGTTACAGCTCTTTCTGAAGCTTTCTTGGCTTAAAATGAAGTGCCTTCCACTGTTGTCTGTCTCAGTCTCCATACTTTTACCAAATAGTTTATTCTAGTCTTCCTAGTCTTCTCAGAATTGAAAACTATAAAGTTATTTTTTTTTAATTATTATTTTGTGTATGGACATTTTTCTTCTGTCCTTTTTTCATCTATATTGAAAAAACTTGAATCTTTCATTTTCACAGTTTTTAGTCTAATTTAATCTGTGTTAACTGTCTTATAAGTACTGTATAATGTACTTGCAAGTTCTTGCCAATAATAAACTTCTGATAAGCATGTGCCACAAATACATTTTACAACAGCTGTTTGTTTGAAATTTGAGGAACATTCTACAAATTCATGACATAACCTCAATCTTCTTGTCTCTGAAGAGCAAATAAAATCAGTTGTGAGATAATTGCTTCCTACTACTTAGTAACATGGCTTTTTGTTGCTACTTTTAATTCCTCCTATACATGGATTAGTGAATTAAGAAAAGTTCTTTATCCTACACCAAGGTAGCACTGGTGACCATAAAAGATAATATTTCTTTTAAGAGTATTAATTGTGACCTCAAGAAATAGAGTAGTGTGAAAAATTAGAATCCTTAAGGATTGTATTTATTAGGATATTGTTCCCTAGTGCTGAAGATTTAATATAGAACTTCAGTGTAATGAATATTCATTATATTCCTTTAAAGTAAAAACATACAAAACTGAAAATATGCTTGTATTTTATCTTTTGGAGAATTATAAAAGTGAAGTTTGAGAATCTTATTCCAAAATCAATATAAATGTAATCCAAACACTTTTCTTTTTAGTAGAGTTATTCCATAAACAAAAGGGAAACGCTATTTTAGAATGTTACCTATGCTTTACTTTTGTAAAGTTAAAACTATCTTCCCCCCCCCCC
>JACDJE010000452.1:21964-36475 GCA_016647715.1 Pavo muticus
GGGGGGGGGCGGGGGGTGCTAATTCAGGAATTCAACCTTCAGTAAAATTTTGGGCATCATTTGTCAGTACTGGAAAAAAGAAAAATGTTGTTATCCTGTGTTCCACTTGGAAATATGTACTTATAGTCCTGAAATGTGGGTTGTGGTACTTGTTTCCAGCTTTGGAAATCTCAGTTCTTTGAACAGCCAGCACTAGATGTTTGAATTACCTTATGCTTTGTTTTGATGTGCTTCACTTTCCTCATTGCTTTCAAGACAGCTGTCTTGGGTTATTATGTTCACGGAGGAGACCTGGATCTCAGTTCTCTCTGAAACTGCCTTTCTAAATCTTTTAGCCAAGTTTATGTAGAAGATATTTCTCAGTGCTAAACCTCATGAGATTTCTTGTTTCTTATTCATCCCTGTATATAGAAAGAGCAATGTAATCAGAAGCATTCTAACTTAGATCTTAGATCTTAGATCTTTTTGTGCTCATTTGAGTAGAGTTGCAGTTGTTTCATCCATGTAATTCTGGTTGAACTGGTTATTAAGAAGATTATCTTTTCATTATAGTATTTTTTAATATTTTTCAATTCATATATTTCTAAATAAATCAGAGCTTAAGAACTGCATTAAAATTGTCTTGTGCCAAAGAAATAACAATAAAAGTTAAATATATTATTTATGTTTAAAGTTATTTTGTTGAGGGATGGTGTTAGCAAAAAACTGTATTTTGTATACTTTGGAGATGAGTAGTCCTCACGTGGCGTAAATACTGAATTATAAAGCTGAACACCTCTTTTCTCACCCAGTCATGTCCCAATGCTTTGCTTGCTCAATTTAGGGATGTTGAAGTCTGTCCTTCACCATTTCAGAGAATTTGTGAGGAAGAAGAATAAGAGTTGATATACTAGAAGTAACCAAAGTTACATATCTGTCTGAAAAGAAAGTCCTGTGCTTTTTGTTGTTGTTTTAAGACAGCTTGTCCAGAATTTTGTTTAATATTTGGTGAAGGCAAAGGTTGTTCCTTAAAAGGCAAGTAAAATCCTACATCTGAGCTTCATAATGAAGAAACATTGCAGAAGAATTTTTTTTAAGTGAAGAATATTTAGTATTGTTAATCTCTATGTTTAATTAATGTTGAAAAGTAGATACATTAGAAAAGAACGACTTAATGACATTCTTAATCTGCTATTGACATATAATATATGTTTTCATAGAAACATAGAATCACAAGGTTGGAAACGACCTGCAAGATCATCTAGTCCAACCATCCTCCCATTACCGTTGCTACCACAAGCTACTAAACCATATCTCGTAGCTCCTCATCCAGATGCCTCTTGAACACTGCCAGGGACTGTGACTGCACCACCTCCCTGGGCAGGCCATTCCAGTGCCTGACCACTCCAGTGCCTGAGAGAAAAAGTTTTTCCTTATGTCTAACCTAAACCTCCTCTGGTACAACTTGCGGCCATTTCCTCGGGTCCTGTTTGTTGCCTGGGAGAAGAGGCCAAACCCCTCCTCATCACAACCTCCCTTCAGGAAGTTGTAGAGTGCAACAAGGTCTCCCCTGAGCCTCCTCTTCTCCAGACTAAACAATCCCAGCTCCCTCAGCCACTATAAGGCTTGTGCTCCAGACCCCTCACCAGTTTCGTTGCCCTTCTCGGGACAAGTTCCAGGGCCTCAGTGTCTTTCTTGTAGTGAGGGGCCCAAAACTGAATGCAATACTCAAGGTGCGGCCTCACCAGTGCTGAGTACAGGGGGATGATTACCTTCCTGCTCCTGCTGGCCATACTATTTCTAATGCAGGCCAGGATGCCGTTGGCCCTCTTGGCCACATGGGCACGCTGTCAGCTCATGTTCAGCCAAGCATCAACCAACACCCCCAGGTCCCTTTCCTCTTCACAGTCATCCAGCCACTCATCCCCAGGCCTATAGTTCTGCATGGGGTTATTGTGTCCAAAGTGCAGGACCCGGCACTTGGCCTTGTTGTACCTCATCCCATTCACCTCAGCCCAGCGATCCAGGGCCTCCCTACCCTCAGGCAGATTGACACTTCCTCCCAACTTCGTGTCATCATTGCCAACATGGTTTCATCATTATTTTCCCTTTTCATCCTATTTTCCCTGCATTCAGAAATATCAAGAAATCAGTTAGCCCTTAGACATGGAAATTAACACTAGTTTATCCAGTTATTGGGATATTTGGAGTAATTATTGTATTTCTTTCAGTTGGTATTACACACATTTTCTCATTTATTGATTCATTCAATTTTCATTTCACAACTTCTGTGGTGGAAATGCTAAGTCACAGCTTGAACCAGTGGTTGAGCACCTGGTGGGAAGGAAGGGCCAACCCAGGAGAGCTCAGATGCATGCAATGCCTCTGAGTGACTGGAAGGGGTGGAGTTAGGATCCACTCCTTCCCAGACCTCATTTAAGAGCTTGCAGTGGAGGTGAGAGTATCTTGGAGATCCATGTGTACTTGAGGCCTTCTAAGGGTAAGCAGGTTCTTTCCTTTGTGTCTGTGGCTGCTGCATTTGAGCATATTTTCACTTGATGCAGCCTGGGACTTTGCTTCTATACTGTCATTGCTGCGCTTTCAGTTGTGTTACAACTTGTTTCTCTGCTTTTTTTCAGACAGATAACATAACATTTTGTTACTTATTTAAATCATGCTTCTTACCAATGCCATTTATTATTATATTACCAAATGTGTATTTTAAATGAGCAGCAACCATGTTGAAAGGAGAATTCATTTCTTTTGTACAGGATTATGTACCATATTTTATATGCTATTGTGAATATAATCTGTTTGAACAGGGTTGTAGCAATCTTTCTGAAAGTTTTTTAGAAAATAATTTTCTGTTATCTGCCACTGTAATATTTCAAACTCAAAATGTGATTAGACTATAGAGACTATTTATATATAGAGAGTGTCTCTTATGTTGTGCTACTGTAATTTTGGTATTAGTGTCAAATGTCTTCCCTAGTATGTCAGAGTGCTACCTGTTTTGTAAGAAAAGAGGAGCCAGAGCTGAGCATATTAGCAAGGCCAGGAGAACTAGCAACCTTGTTTAATCCTACAGCCCATGGGAAAGATAGGTTAGGTAGTGGTGGACAGGGTCAGCTGAAACTACACAAGTTCTTAGTGACTTTCCAGACTAGTAATCCAGTCAGCAGGGTGGGGGCCCAAATTAATTGTTGATTTGGCCAAGCAGAGGCATGGTTGCATTCACAGCGTGGCAAGTGGGGCTGGGTCTCAGGCATGGCCTATGGGAGTCTCAGCATAAAAACTCCAAAGAGAAGGCGGTACTGTTGTTGCTTAGAGTTTCCATCAGAGCTTTAGGGAAGAGCTTTGCTTAAGGTCCTTCCCAAGAGGAAGCAGGGGCAGGCACTCAGGTACGCTTTTAAATTGGTCCTGAGCCCAGGCAGCCAAATTTCAGGAAGGGAGTGTGCCTTTAAAGGCTGGATGTTCCTCACTCTGTAACAAATGATTTTATCAGTAGTAGACCACCACTAAGAGGCTACAAAGTGCTCAGGGAGAGATTCAGCACAATCTAATTCATGAAAATACCAAGAAGATCCTTTTGTCTTCATGCTGATTAAATACGATCTATTTTTAGTATTATTTTGTGACCGTTATTCGAATAAATTCATTGTTTATCATCTTTCATGTTTTGTTGAAGGTCAGCAATGGAAATCGCTGACCTTCAAATGGAAATGACTGCAGCAGGCTCTAGTATAGTTGAGCGGAAATACCGTTTTGCCAAGTCTAATGGCCTAGAACTGATTAAGTTTAAATTGGTTACTCTACATTCACACTCCTGTGGTTTTATGATTACTAGGTGTAATGGAGTCCACGGTTTTGAATTATCTTAGTCATTTACCTTTCATCATGTATACAAAAGTCACATAGTATGATTGAAAATAGTGCTTTTTCACAAGAAGTTAAATTTGCAACTGAGTGTGAGTGAATGCTTTTGGCAATTTTCTGTCCTTGGCTTCATTAGTGTAAAATGGCATCAATTTACATGAAGAATATTGTTATTAAAATCTAAGATCATTATATTCACGCCTACATGAGAGTCTGCCTTCTAAAAATCCCTATCACTTCAGAAGAAAGCTGCTGATGCTTTGTTTCAATCACTTAAGGTTGTCTTTAATAAAGTTTTCGTGTAAGAAGACTTAAGCAGTGAATCTCTTATTTACAAAGTACATGGAAACAAAGGGAGTAAAGATGAGATGAAGTGATCTAACAAAAAGGAATCTGGCTGAGTTACAGAAATATGGTTTGGAAAATTGCCTCATAGTACAGACTGGCGTGGTAACAGATCTTATAAAACGGAGATTAGGAAGGGATTGGAAACAGTTCTCTATTTCAAAATGCAGTGTGTATTATAAAAAAATACTAAGTCAAAAGGAATAGTGAAGCTTTATGGATTGAAATAAAGGAAAATAAATGGATTACCAAGGGAAGTACTTTAAGAAAAAAATTTGAAATGCTTGATTAAGAGGTAAATTTTGGAGGTATATTTTATGTATGGGATTAAGAGGCAAATTTTGATAATAGAGGTGTATGGGAGACTGACTGCTCAGGCAGTTAGTAAAGATACTCAGGGCAAAACAGAATCATGTTGTTGGTCTCCTTGTTTAAACACTTGTGCAACTGGAGGTTCAGCCTGTATTTAGTAGTGTTTTTTCAACACTAAGGTATGAAAAATGTCTTGTGTTCTGTGATCAGAGTTCAATCAGTAGAAATGCAGGGAACGTTTTCTGCTTCTTCAAAGGAATTTGCCTTTTAATGGTCACTGCTAGGCAAATAAGTGTTCATTGTTTTTCTGATAAATGAAAAAGCTCAATTGTTTATATTCAAACCCAATAAAATTGCATATAAATTTTATTTACATCATAACCTTTAAATATTATGTGATGTTTTAAAACTAATTATTTTAGCTATATGTAAACATGAGTCATAAAAAAATGAGGTTAGAAAAATTGCTAGAAATACTCAATTTTCAATGGTGCTTTTATCTCCCTCAGGAAAGAAATGTAAAATAATTAAGAGATTTTAATATTAATATCTAATTAAATTAATATTTAATTTCAATATTAATATTTAAGTTTATCGTATGCTATGGAAAGGTGTGCGGTAACATTTTTGCATTAGTACATGGACTGTAAAGACTACTTGAAAATGTGTGGTTATCTTTGTGAATATATTTTTCTTCTCATAATAGTTGGTACCTTTAAAAATTTCTTAATGTATCATAGCATGTTTATATATTGCATGGAAGTTCTGTTTGATAGATACGAGAATAATCTTCAGAATTGGTATTTTGGGGTTATCACGTGTATCTTACATTTTAGAAACTGAATGGCCATTAAAAAGGCATTAAACCTATGAGACTGCACTGTTATTTTTTTCCTGTATATAACAATTTTTTATATAAAACTTGTAATTTTGTTTTGCTGTTGGGGCGCATTCTAAAATTTTAGAAAATAACTCCATAAATCCAAAGTTTCTAGTAAAATACACTAGAAATGGAGCAAAAATATAATTTCCTATAATGAATTGGTGTCCTAGTGTTAATAGCACACCAATATTTAGTTGTTGCTGAGAGAGGGGAGTGCTCTTAGGACCAGGCTGTGGTCAGGAGCCACTGCCTTTATAGCATGATAGCAGAGGGTGGGGCAGAGCCAGAACAGGTGCCTGAATTAGGCTGAAGGGGTTATTCCATACCACATGACATTATACAGAATGTCATAAAGCTGTGGGCAGTCATGTGGGACTGGTTGTTGTTTGAGGGTTGCCATGCGTCCCTTGGCAGGGGTGAGTCTTCGTGTTGGTGGTTGGGTGCCACGTTGGTGCTGTATGTCAAATGGCAAGTAATTGCACTGCAGCTGTTTATATTCTTATTGTTGTTGTTTTTTTTAATTTCTATTTGTCTTTTGTCTTAGTTTTTATTTCAACCCATGAGTTTTATTTCATTTCTATTTTCCTCCTTCGTTCCACCTGGGGGGTAAGTGAACAAACAGCTGTGTGGTGCTGAGCTGTTGCTGGGTTAAATCACAACACCTGAGAAATGAGAAATTGAACTGATATCTAGGCTGTGATAAAGCTGCTTGGTTTGGAAACATATTCCAAGCCAAAATGGGTTTGTTATGAAAGTAGTTTCTAGCTAGCATGTTGAAAATGTATGTTGTTGTATTTCAATGTTTTAAGTTCTATTTTTTTATTTTTATTTGACTGTTGGATTATTCCTGAACAGGTCAAAAAATAACTAAATACTTTTTCTGATTAAAGATGAATCATGAAGTACCAAGCTTTTGAATTTTGCTTAACCTCAAATATTTAATATAAATGACAGATAAGGCAATCTATAAAATAAAGTCCTGTGACATACCTTATGTATAGTGTACAGCGTCTACATCTGAGTCTGAAAACATGCTTTGTAATCACTAGGAATCACTGGAAGAGTGTGAATCATCTAGTTCCAGAGCTCAAGTACGAGTTCACGTTCTTAAAACTTTATGCAGTTAAACAGCAAAATAATAAAATCGTTCATAAAAAAATGCATACTTTGGCAGGTTTTCTTTATGGACTTATTGAAATAAGTCCAGTTATATAAGGAATGACATAGTATTCTACATGGTGTATGTTTCTTTTAATATGAGAATTATTGTGAAATCTTATATTCAGTATCTGAAAAAGGAGCTCTCTTTGTATATAACCTGGGTTTGGACTAGTAAAGGTAGGCTGGTAAAATATAACCTGGATGTTAATGGAGGTTGGGGTATTTCATATCTGTCTTTAAACTGTGGACATAATTGTAAGGCTTTGTTTTTCTCTTATTCAACAGTTCTATTGGTCTGAAAAATTTCTCATGCTGCAGTAGGGTTTGTTCAGTTTGGCCCTAGAGAAATAGGAGTTGTATTATACAGTCGGCCAAACTGATATTTAGAAATGTCACTCAAGATACAGTGGCATTTCCTAATATATCCCGTGGTTAATATAACCTCTTGCTCAGAAATGTTTAGCTGAACTTATGTGATCATATAGTCTGTTTTTAATTTGGAGGCTTTATTTTTCCAATTATATTAAATCACTGGACTTGCAGATTTACATTTATTGAAACTCATGAATTATTTCATATTATGTGTTATTGAGAGAGATTGAGATAATGAGAGAGATTCTGTAAACAGTCTCTAGAGAAAAGAAAAATTGATGTGTCAGTATTAGCATCACTGTGTTTTGTGTCCAGTTCAGTGCACTATGATTATACTTCATTTCAAACTAAAAATTTGGCAGCATTCCCTACTTAAAGCATAAGAAACCTAATAAGAAATTCTCTTGCTGAAAGATCACATATCTTAGAATGGGTATTAAACAAGGTTTGTTGATAATACTTTGTTTTTAGGGTAGTCTATAGATTAGATAGCAACCTGCTGTCTTGTATGGCCTGAAATAGCCACAGGTTGTTGATGCTAAGGGTCAAACAGATTAACCAGTGTCCTACATATCTGTAACAATCTGATTTATACAAGTGAAAGATGTGGCTTATTATTCATTCATATTTTGAGTTGTTTTTTGTGTGTTTTCATTTTTGTCTGGTATGGTCTTAATTGCATTAGCATATTAACATATTTTTAGGCCAGTGCTTACCATAATATTGGTGTCGGTCTAGCATGCTTAGGTCTCTTTGTATTTCAAGATCTTTGATTTCCACTGATTACACATATGATAGAAATTAATAGGAAAAGAGGTTAATGTTTAACTTAAGTAATTCTTAAAACAGAAGACAATAGGTACACTAACTCAATATAAGTATTCGATATATTACTTTTTCCTCTTGAAGTGACTCCTGTCTGAAAATGTCTGTGCCTTTTTATTTTTTTCCTTAAAAAGCTAATAGTTTTATTCCTTGGTTTAGGATCCTACTGCTTATCTTGCAATTCATTCATTATAATTCTGTTTAATTTTAGGAAGATGTGTAGTAGTTATCTGCCCCATATACTATAAGTCTGAAACTTACAAATGTGGTTTTTAAAGTTTTTATGCTATAGCAGTAGTTGCAAGAAACAAATAAGAGATCAGAGCCATTAGCATGAGTGGAAATGGTTGTGTGCAAGTGGAATGTTTGATCAAAGAATTCCTAGTGACTAGGGAAGGCATGGATTTTGCTAGTCTGGGAAAGGAGGAGTAGCTGGTATTAGAAAAATAAATGGAAGTGGTGATAAAATAAAAACACTAACCAGAAACTTTACAAAGTAGTGCTGTGTTTCTGTATGAATCCTTCAGAAACTAAGGGAAGTACCGTAGGACTTCCAACTCTAAACTACTTTTTACTTTTTCAGTGTACTGTGTCCTCTTGCTCTTTTACCATAACCTGCTGTCAAACGAAGTGTAATTCTGTTGACAACACAGCGAAAGTTGAAAGGAAAATTATTCTGCTTTAGAGTAGTCCTCAGACAAATTGCTCTAGAGAGTTGACAGAAGTGCCTTGCTGGTTTCGTAAGACATACATTAGAGAACTTCTAAGGTAATCTGAGGGAAGAATAATCCTTCATACATTTTTTTTTTTTTTTTTTTTCAAGATCTGAAATAGCATAGTGGGATATTACCTTGCAAGAAGGCTTTAGATGTGCTCTGAAGACTGCTTATTGTGAATTCTTTCCATCACAGTGTTCAAACTACATAGCTTTTACAAAAGTATCAAAATCAGGCAGGATTCAATTTTTTGTTTATCCTTTGAGCCTAATAATGTTTGTGCGGTTACTGCAAAGATTACACACACACAGAGGAAAAACCCCAAACAAACAAAAGCATCACAAAACAAAGAAAACAAGCAAACAAACATGCTGCCAATGTTACCACAGTACTTTGACATGGACAGCACTCAATTTACAAATAGTGAAATACTGTGAAATTGGTTAGGCAGAATAGATGAATTAGAATGTGTGAATAAACTCATACGCTGTCCTAATAGTGTGCTACTTTGTATTTACAGTAACTGTGATATCTTACTAACTTGTCTAGAAACCATATCAGATGGAAGGTTGTTTTTAACTTTTGCATGTGTGTTCAGTGTGCAGCAGGTATGTGAAATTGCTGAAATGAAAAGGAATAAGATATGCATTAATTCATAGGGAGGCATGAGGCAGAATGACTTAAGACAGAGTAACCCTAATTATATAAAGTGGCAAAATTAATGCTTTTGTTAGTGTGATAGTATCTAGCTTAAGATATAGCTCATAGTTGCATTAAACAAGCAAGCAAAAAATAATTAATGTTTTATGCTAAGGTGCTCATTTGCTCAGAGAGTATTGGATATATCTCTTCTCTCTGCCCTGTCAGCTGCGAACTGTATTCAAGTGGAATTCAAAGGTCTTTATTACAGATATTAGGGAGCTGTCTTGTTCAGGATGCAAGTCTTGAATGGAGTACAAAATTATATAATTGAAATCTGATGTCAGTCATGCAGATCAGCTTCACAAGACCTGTGCAATGATGCCAGTGTTGTGAAAAGCGCAGACGTTTTACTGAAGATGCTCTGAATCAATGGTCTGATCAAACATAGTAAATTTGGCATAAGCAGGTTGCGTTGACTTTCCTGAACATGTTCATGACTTCTACACACTTCATAGGTGTTAGATCTGACTTCTTGAAAATACAGATTCAGTGTACTTGTGCTGAATAGGACACATGTATGTGTTGATGAATATTAAAGGAGTATAAATATTTGAGAACAAAAAGTGTTTGAAATGTAAATGGTGATAAAAAAAATAAGTGCTTTTTGGATAGCTTTCCTACATATTCAAGGTTTGGATATGGTGCAGTGGATGTTTTGATCAATTTCTCTGCATGATTCTATTATCTTAAATATAGCTCTTCCTTAGTGGCACCAAGTCATGCTCCAGGCAACAAGGCCTCATAAACAAGCAAAATGCTGATTTCATTATCTGCCTGAAAACTACACTGATGCACTAGATGGACGCTTGTTACAGAAGTTCTGCATTTTTTTCTCCCTTTTCATAATCTTCACTGAGCTTCTAACCATTATTCCTGCATTTTATGTGCAGTTTTTCTTCCTGCCACTATGGTAAGAACCTAAAAATTACCTTAGGTGTCCTATGATAGTTATGTAATTTAAGAAATACTCTTTTAGCTTACATTTGTCTCTTCCCTAAAGTCAAGCTAAAACACTACTACTTTGCTTAAAATCAGACACTTGTCCGTTAAAACCGTCTACTTAAACAATTTATATATTTTCTTAATATTGATAGAATTTAAAGTATGAACAGAGAATAGGTGAAACTAGACAATATAGACAGCACATATGCAATTATGGAAAATTGTTATATATTTCTAATTATCTGCCTCTAATAGTCAAGCTTTTGAACAACATTTTGCTTATCATCTGGAGGTGGGCCAGGAGTTCCAAATTATTTAAAAATAAATGCTTTTTTTAAAAGGAAAGCACAAAAGACTCTAATGTATAGTGACAATAGCAAAGTAATGAAATTGATGAAAAAGTACCCTGTCTGTTTGGTTAAGTATAACTGCATGGTTGTGTGGGTGTCTAGCTATCATTTCATTGCCATATTTGATAGAGGTAAAATATCTATTTTATTGATTCAAATCTATGAAAGTTGTGGTGTAATGAGGTAGTAACAGGAGAAGTCTTGTGGTTTGGACGAGTTGTAAAGATTAAGTGCACGATGCAAGTTACAATGAGCTTCCTGATTAACTCTTACTTAGATTTTTTTCTAATGTAGCAATTCTCCTGAGATAAATTTGACTTTCTGTAATAATTCTGAAACACTTTAATCACTTGAGCATAGCTGGAGATCAATTTTTTCAACAGAATCCCTTCTTTGTTCCTATAGCTCAATGTTAACTGCAATGTCAGCATTTAACTTACTTTTTAAGACAGCTTCTTCTGATAGCATAATTAAGGATGGTAAAAAAAAAAATGCTATAATGCTATTAATGTTTCTCTTACAGCATTTTATAATGTTCTTCACAATCTTTTATCTTTGCCTGTATGTGTTTATCATGCAGTGTATTTTTTTCTGTAGTCTAAAGTGCTTGTTCACATCTCATAATCAGTCTAATGGAATAAAGCAGAAAACATCTGATCAGGTCTACTGTATCTGTCATTTTGTCAAATTATTAGCTTAATTATTAGAATATTCATCTAATGGAAGAAAATGGTCTTTTTTCTTTCATACTATAAATGGATTTTCTTGTTAAAACTAATAAGGACATTCATTTTCAAGCATCATTTATTTCTTGATTTACAGCAGTAAATGTTGAATAAGCATTTTTTTTCAGCTTATCTGTCTCTTTTCCCATCTATTTACAGAGATCCAAAGGAGAGGAAGGAATGCTACTGCTGATGATTTTTTTGTTTGGTTTTTACTTTGAGTGCTGTCAATAAGTAGGATGTGTCGAGATAGTATTTGGTGCTGTAGGATCTGAAGAAGTTAGAGAACTGTCCTGTTAGAGGATAAGAAAACTAAGAAATTGTCCAGAATACTGATTAATTTTTGTTTTGTTGCAGCAGTGACACAGATACTATAGAAGAAATAAATTAAATGCTGCTGCTTAACATTTTTTCAGTGAGAAATAATTGACGTTCTGTTTGTCTCACTCCAATTTATAGGAGGGAGAGGAGGTTCTTTGATATATGTATACCCGATGGTGAGGTTAAGACACAACGGGTCAAATGTTAGCCCAACCGGTTTACTACAAATCCTAGTTGCTTAGGGAGATTGAGAAGGGAAGATGGGCAATAGAAAAGAGATGGAAAATAAAAAGCAAGGAGTCTTTGTAGAAAGCAAGAGAGAGAGATAGTCACCACCATGTGTCCAGCGAGATTGGTAGTAGGTACATTGATCTCAGGAACTTGTTTGGTCACTGCAGAGGATGAGAGAAAGACAGCAAGCTTCACAGCAAGCAGACCTCGAGGGGACTCTTACAAAGAGGTTTTCCCCTCAGGGAATTCTCAGTCAAAGGTTTCTTTGGGAGTTCTTCTCCAAAGTCCTTAGTTCAGTGAGGGCCTTTTATCCCCCATTTCTTGGGGGGTTTTTCTTCTTCTTTTCTCTCTGATAGTATGACATACCTGGTCCAACAGATAAGCCAGCAGGGAGTGGTGACTTTGTTGCCATGCACAAGCATTATCTCCTTTTGCAGTGGTCAGCTCCTTCAAGCCGCACCCCCGAAAAAGACTGCTTGTCCCACTTCTGCTTATCTTCACAATCATAAGCAGAGGTACTGTGGTATGGTGACACCCACCACTCGCCCCCTAGATAATTTGCAGTTGTCAGTTAGTCTTATCACCAGAAAGGCCTCACAAAGCAAGCTTTGAGACAAAAGAGAAAGACAGTTTTGTCTTTTGCACTGTTCAAGATTTGGACTTCACTATGAGCAAATGATACTTCATTGGTCATATTTTGAGCATAATGAAATCTGAACTTGTGCCTAATTTTAGTCTTTTTCTGACTGATGACTGTTTTGGAGTGGTAGTTATATCAGACCAGAACAAAAAAAGAAAAGAGGAAAAGGATTTTTTTTTTTGAGGTCTTGAACTGAAGAGGTTCGTATGCTGCTGATATTGAGAAAGCTCATCCACACTTCAGATTATGCTGTAATCTTTAAATTAGGACAGTAAATGCAGCACTTCTAGTGTCTTAGTGTACAAAACTACTGATTAATGATAACTTAGTAGTATCCAGAATAGCATCTTAGCATGAAGCTCTTTGCATCCTTTTTATATAATGTATTTATCATCTAGCCTGTAGTTTTGAACATTACATTTAAAAATACATACAAGATTAAAAAAAAAAAAAGTTTTTAATGAAATGTGTTCTCAGCTTTATTTCAGAAACTGATGACTCTATTTTAGGTATTCCTGGGAGACAAGAATTGCATGACAATATCAGTTTTAAAACAACTCGCTCTCTTTCTAGGGTAACAAATAACCTTTTATTTAACATGTCTAATCATGCTTTGTATCTCCAATTTATCACACAACACAATGGGCAGTTTTATGTTGAGGAATAAATCTAGTTGTCTGTAATGGAAGAATAGGATGCTGGGAGATGAATAGAGTGATTTCCTTTCTGAAAGGCTCCATTTACTTGGAACTGCTGGTTTCTGTTTAACCATCTATAAACTTACGCTGTATGCTATCTAAAGACTAGCTGCTTAAAGCATGAACTTAACAGCAGTGCAGTTTTCGTGGTATCTTTCATACTCTGCAAGCGGAATTTATTTTTGCATTTTACATTGCATTTTGCATTTTACATCTGTAGAGGCTTGTCCTTGTTTAGCAAAAGTTGAATGTAACATCAGGATGATTTTAGCTTGAGTTCAGTTCCCATGTGTTATAATCTTAGTCCAAGCTCTGTAATGGTACATCTCCTCTGTGTCTCAGACACAATAATCTTATGAAGGGGATTATCCTTTACAGGTGCTGCATGTCAAATGTCATTCACTGGCAGTCATTAATGAGGTGGTCATTCAGAAAAGAAACGCTGAATTAATTCTTAACAGTATGTGAATTCTGCTGGAATTTCTGTAAAAGTTTATGAATGGCCTAAAGGATCAACAGAGACTGCTCTATCTCAAGCACATCATTCACAAGAAATTCATCTATCATTATGACTCAGATTCTGGTAGTTGGATATCTTAGAAAATTGACTGCAATATTAAGTTAACTCTTTCCAAAACATGTATGTGAATGCAAAGGGCCTAATGGATACAATTAGAAGATTAAATATTTAGATAAATGCTGCTTAGAATTTGATCTTAACCAGTGAAAACTAATATTTAGTCTAATACTGAAGCTAATTTAGTCTATTGGCTGATTAGCATTAAATAATTTGCAAGATTTCCATTATCTATAGTAGCTCTGCAATATAATGCCTGAATAAGAATATAAACCAAGTTCCACACCAGTAAGGCTCATCTTTGAGATTGTTTAGTCCTCTGTGCTCTAGGGGAACTAATTTTGATTTACATTTATACAATCTGGCAACTATAGCTGAGAAGTCATCCAAGGCTAAGAAATTGCAAAGAGAGAAGTACGTATGCAACAAGAATAAAAGCAAAATCATACATATAGCTTGCTTTACTGTTGATATACTGTAAGTAACTGCAATAAACTCAGCAGATCTCTGCCAGGTAGTAATTTTTTAAGTATTAAACATCTGATTGTGTAGGTAATTTCAGTCACTGCTCCAGTCCCTCTCTGTTTTCTTTGAGTGCTGCTGTAAAAAGGCAAAGAAAAGTAAGATAAAAGATCAGAGGATATCTTGGTGTAACTGCTGTATGTCTGTATACCTTTTTGTTCCACTAAAGTAAATAAGGAAGAAATTGGGAAAAGTACTTGCATTTTAAGAACTTTGATAACCTAGCATCATTATGTCTTCCACATTTATTTGTGTTTCAGCATAGTTTATTTCAATAGGGGACACCTAGGATAAGAGTTCCTGTGTATTCAATAATTCTGTTTTTTTTTTTTTT
>JACDJE010000452.1:36688-61095 GCA_016647715.1 Pavo muticus
TTTTTTTTTTTTTTTTACTTAAACAGTAGAAGTAGTCTTGAATAACTTTGTAACAGAAATTATCAGGCATTCTCTTGCTGTAAGATTCTCACTATAAGAATAAGGTTCTGAAGTTACTATGTTCTGCTTTTTATCTAGGTGTTTCTTAGCTAGCCTCCACTGATTTCTCCTAAGCTTCCACTTAGCCGCTCTCCTAAACAGAGAGGCTTTTTTTAATTTGGATTCTTAACTAAATTTTATCTGAGAAGATTTTTATTTCCATAACTGTTATTAAAAAACAATTTAAGTAGTGAGTTAAAAACATTTGAAGTATGGAATAGGCTATAAATCTGTGGGTTTAAATTTGCAAAAGCTGTACTGAATTCACTAGGATTCTGTGTATTGATCATGCTGACAGTATCATAACTTTGATAAAGTGATGATTTACTATTTAAACAGGAGGAAAAGAAACTGAAAAATAAAGTGGCCCTTTGGACCAGAATGAGTAGATGAACTCTTAAAACTTATTTACTTCCTAATCCTTTTCTTATTTCATATAAGATGTAAAACATGAAAGGTAGAAATGAATTTTACAATCTGTGAATATCAGTGATGTATTGTTCATATTGACAAATATTCTACAGCTAAGCACAGCTACTAAAATTGGAGAATTGAAAGAATATAAAAATATGGAGAGCATAGTTATGTCACCTACCTGCAACATTTGACTTAGAAGAAACTTAGAATCATAAAATCACTTCATCTCTGGTGGACTGTTCAATACCTAAACCAGAAAGTTATCGTTAATGGACTACAGGAGTTTCCTGGATTGCTTGCAGCTTGCCATGTTGTTTTCCCACCAAATAACTGTGTAATTGAAATCCCCTATCAGGATGAGAGCCTGAGTATGTGATGCTTCTTGTAGCTGAAGTGAGAAGCCTCGTAGCTTTTTCTCTATCAAATGGTGTTATTGTCCTCTTTGTAGCTGTTGTAGTTTCCATGGAAATAAATAGGAAGCATTACTTTTGGAGTGGCCTTTGTAATGTACCAAGGTTCTGTCGGCAACAGATAGCAGTAGAATACCAACAATTCCTTAAAGATTGTTTCCCTGCTAACCAACAAACAAGCATGAGATGTTGCTGACACAACTGGGGACTGCAGAAGCAATCATTAACTTCAAAAGGATTGTGTTTTCTGCTTATATGTCTAAAAAGTAACAGCGTTTTTTCTTGCATTTGTTTATCAGTTCTCTTCATTGGGACAAGCAAGGGCTAAAAAAGAATGATGAAGTGTAGATCGTTGAGTGTTCAGGCTCTGGCTGTGGAAATGTTAATGTTTATATCTCACTTTTTCTACTGGTTCATATATTACTGCATGTGGTAAGAGTTACTTGGCAGAAGCTCGACTGAATATAATGGTGTAATGCCTCTTATGTGAAAAGAAATGAAAGTGAGATAATGTCATGGTTCTCATGACTGAGATTTGTAAAGTGAGAGGGAGTGCAATTACTAAATAGTGTTTCAGGCAAAAAGATCACCAAGTTTCTCAATCACTGCTGTCTGCTAATCAGTTTGTTGAATGATTATTGAAATGTTTTGCTTTGACCTACAACAACTTAGCAGTTTGAGTCCTACCTCTTTTTGATAAGGAACCACATTACTCTTTCACATATAAGCTCTTAGTTCCTTGTTTAAAGGAAAAAATTGAAATGCTATTTTAGCATTTTACAATTCCCTCCAGTTTCTTTAAATAATTTTATCTTCATAATCATTATTCATAAAGGTGGGAGGAGAGAGTGAAGGATGTCAGATGAAAATGACACTGTTTTGAAATCTTTTTAAGATCTTCCTCCTTAACATTTTGACCTACTCTTTTTCTGGGTAATATAGGGTTGTGGTGACCAAAAAGCACCTCTGCGCATGCAGATGACCTCATGTTCACTGCCAGGTGGGAAAGTCACCTTTCTTAGAGACATCAAGGAGAACAAAAGCCATTAAATTACAATTAGAAAGCTTTTGCGATTTTTCTGTAAGATTACATACAAAATAACCAGTGTATTTGTGTTTATATCTGTGTTGATTAGAAAATTATGGATGTGTGTATAATGATTACATTATAATAATGCTAATTAAGCATGGCAACTTCCAGGATAAAAAAGATGCAAGTGTATCCATGTTGCACGTAATTCAGTGCTATCGCACTGAAATCTGTACTCCATATTTCAGTGCAACTCTTCAGACACATAGAGGTGATGCATGTGTATAGTCCAATTCAAATTCAGTAGAGCAGAAGCATCATTCCTCATTGCCCCAGTAATCCTTTTGTAAGATTTATCGAACAGTCAGATAAGATCATACGAAAGTTTAACTTGTTTGGTCTGGAGGAAAAAATGCTGGTACATCAAAATGTCAAGGTAACTGATAACACTAAGCTTTCACTTTCCAAAGCAGATTTATTGTCGAAAAGCTTTGTGCAGAAGTCAGGTATGATTTTAACACAATTTTGGTCAAAGTCCCATCTTAAAAACTATATATCATCTGTACTGTTTGTGAAGTGATACAAAACTGAAAAATTACTTAATACTCATCAGCAGATTTATTTAAGCAAAAGTTAAATTTGCTTCATTTTTTTATTTTAAGGGAATGTTTAAACAAATTAGGACACACAAATTAGATAATTCTAAGAAGGGGCTTCAGTTTTGAGCTAAGAAAATAATAAGTTTATAATTTGTTTACTGTATTCTCCAGTAAAATTTTAAGGAATACTGCTGTAGGCAATTTGTAGAACTATTATTTCAGGATTGATTTTGTTATGGATTGATTGTACTTAAGAAACTCAGTGCTCTAGCTCAGGTCGCACTGAAATCACTAAGTGCGTTGCATTCATGCATGAAGGGAGAAAGCAATCTTCCATTTGTATTTGGTGGTTTTATGCTTGTTTTTGTTGTTGTTGTTTTCATTGTTTTGTTTTTTTCCTGAATCTAACTAAATTTCTAAGCACCATGAAAATTCTGTTAAAATAGAACTTAAAATTGCACACAGAAAACTGTATCAACTCCTTATCTGTGCATGGACATCTCTAAGAATGGAACAAGCAATAAAAAACCTTTCTTGAGAAGTTCAAGGTGTGAAGAAAGCTGAGTTAGTTATGCTGCCACCTAACAACACTGCCATAGCCATTCTTTGGAATAGTTGGTTTTTGCTCATTGGCAGGAGCAGTGCCGATGTTTCCCAGTTTATTAGTGTCATGGAGTCATCTAGATCGATCTATGGCTGTTACAGGGGGGCAGCAGGCCTGTGGGCCCCCTGGCCCCAAAATGGGAAGGGAAAAGGAGAAGAGTAGGGAGATGGGAGCTGGGCTCAAAACAGAACAGCAGCAACAATCTAAGCAGGAAAACTTAATTTTACTAAATATGATATTGAAATGCAAGATAATATAATACAATGTAATTGAAATTGAGGCTAATAAATAAGAGAGTGTCTGAAAACCAAAAAGCCTACTTCAAACTGGAGGCGTGCGGCTGGGAAGCACACCCACACACACTGCCAGGCAGCAAGTGAGAGAGAGCTCAAGACAGAGGGCGAGATCCCGTGACTTTCTCCTGTGGCTTATCTTCCTCTCTGACCATGAAGTCCCCTGGGATACATAGTTCTCTTCTGAGAATGAGGTATCAGGAAAGTTGTCAGTCCACGGTACTGGATTATTAACTCTTTAATTACTCATGCTTTACATGATGTTATGATGTGAAATACTGATAGCAAAATTATAAAACCATGACAATTGGGAAACCATGTTAAGCAGTGCTAAAATGTTGGTTGGAACTGCAGAGCAGTAGATTAGCTTCCATATGGGGATCTACAATCTGAGTCTGCTAGGAGGAGTAACATCTCAATTTTGAAGCTGCAATAAATCTTGCTAGATGAAAACGTTTCTTGGGTTTTTTTTCCCTCTAAAAAGGATGTGTTGGTCTTGATCAAGGCATTGTCCTAATGATTAATAGATCTGTTTTGTATGTTCAGTTTTGTACAGGCTAGAAAAAGGTAGATAGTACTTCCCTGCTTTGGAGTTCTCATCAATCAAAGTAGACTATACTTTCTGCTTATATCTAACTAACAATATAGGAAATTTTTGCTTATAAGGCCTCTAGGGAATGTGGGTCCATAGTACCAGAGAGAAATTGAAGATTATAATACCTAATACCTCTGCCTGCTTAAAATGCTAATACTTCTCCACTGTATTGCAACTACTGCCAAATAATCGACCCACTCTTTTGTCTCATCTTTAAGAAATTTCACCCACAGGACATGTAAATGGCTGTGAGTAGCTTTACATGCAGATGAACTTAGTAGCTTGATTTTAGTTATACATCATTTGTACACGTAATTATATGAAAGCTGTTACCCTTTTAAAGCTGCACGTTATCAAAAAATTAAATGAACTGGAAAAATGTAGGAAGACCTGGTTGGCCATGGCTGAACAGTTAATAAACTTTAAGAAAGCATCTGTAATGAACATGTATGTTCATAAGAGATAAATAAAAAAAAAATTCTCTAAATTCACTGCAGGATGAACTGTGTCCCCTTCTGTGTATTACCAAGTACTTACAATTTTCTGTTTTTCATAATGACATTTTTACTTAGCTTGAATGTCTTGAGAAAAACCCAGGTGATACAGAAGCAGAGAAGTATTTCTTTAATGAATAAGCTCTTTAATTATATTCTCGTTCTGCTATATGCTTTAGATTGTAAAATTGCTGAAGAGAAGAGTAAGTAATTGAATAGCAATTTAAGTGTGAATTTATTAAATCTGTTAGATTTATAAAAGTAATTTGAGACAAAGTACTGCTATATTGGGCACACCAAGTATATAAAAAATTTAAAATAGATGCTTGTAAGTGTAGCATAGTTTCTAATGGGAGTTTGTCTTGGTTATAATAGTTACGATGATTGATTTCACATGTCTTGCAAAGCTTATTCAGTAAGTTTCTCTTATCCTAATAGCACTTTAGAGGAAGACCTTTCATTTGAGACTGCTGGGGAATCTCTAGATGTACTAAAAGATTTCATAAACTGATGAAAATTTATAGTAGGAATTCAAATATTGTGGTGCTTCACTTCTAAAGCAAACAATATTTATTCTGCTAACTGAGTTGATAAAGCTAGTAATTTCTCTATGCTTTGAGCATCTATGTACATTATGTTGGTTTTCTCTCTAATGTACTACGCAATATCTTAAATTGTACTTCAGAAAACTAAAGCAAAATCAATTTGTGAAATTTGAGTGTATGTACTGTAAGTAGACAAATGGAAGGAGACAAAATGGCTATGAGGACTTAAATGACCAATAACTAATTTAGTTCATCTGAAGAAATTAACTATTACCGTGATGTTTTATACACACTGTTTCAGAGTGTGAGAGAGGTTAGTATCAAAAACCTTAAATGTTGAGAGTGAGGTGTTACTGCCTATTCATTTGTTATCCCTCCTACCTCCCAAATAATGGGAGATAGGATGTCTGTTCAAGGTTTTATTAATGTATTAAAATAAGACGTAATACATGAAGAGTTGATTCTTGCTTAGTGAAGGCAGGACTGTATAGCTTTCCTTGTCCCTCTGGTTTTGCGTTAGTCTCCTCTTGTGTCTCCCACAAAATACCTGTGATCCTTCAGACCACGTTTCCTATCCCATGAGATTCTTTCACATTTCCAGATAGGAAGCAGTGAAACATTTTGAAATATAGCTTTGTTCTTACAGATTTTAGTTTCTTCTCTACTTCCAAATGTCCATTTACTGCAGTTTAAATTAACAGATGTCAGTACTGTTATGTTACTACTTCTCACTTTATTATCATCGTACAACTTTTTTTTCCTGATTATTTCAGTGTGTGCTAAGCCCATGTTGGGGCTACGTATTAGTATTAACATCAGAATAATTTTGGAGAGCAAAATTGAGATTCATTGCTAGAGAATGCATACATGTTCCGTTGATTAACAATGATGGATCGTTAAGATCAAAACAGGCTAAATGAACGTGCTTGAGATTAGTAGAGAGATTGTTTACATCACTAAAAATAGTGATGTAAATCAATGCATCAATAGGCAAAGCTGAGACTCTGGTATCCATAGTCTACATACTCTGCTGTCACATAAATCATTAGATATATATGTCCAATTCTACACCATCTTCTGGACCCGACCTTACTAATAACAAGTTAGCACCAAACTTCATGCATCACCTTGTCTGCTCTTGCATACTGCACACACTCCAGTCACTGACCATTTGTAATTATTTCAGTTGAGGTATTGCACAGCTCATTGAGCCGACAGTTATTTACTAAAGCGTATGAGAACATTAAATGTCCTTGTTTCTATTCTTTTTATGAGGAAAGAACACACAATATGTAGTAATCAGCCAAAGAGCACTGATGACATAAGTAGACACTATTGCAGATTATTGGCCTAAGGTATCTGCTCTAAGCATTCAGGTAAATAGGTTATGTGAAATAGTCTAGTAAGTTTAGAGCAATTTTTTTTATTCTTTTGAGTCATTTTGTGTAAAGTATATAACTTACAGTGGGAGAGCTTCCTAGAAAACAAGTAATAGAGGCCATCAGAAAAAAAGTAAAAAATTATGAACTGGCAAGAGATTGGAGTGTGGTGAAGGCTTGTAAACTTCATTCTTTTTCTTTAAAGTCTTTTTTCTTTTTCACTTTCTCTCTTCATCAAAGACTGGCAGTACTGTAATTCAGGAAAGTAGAAAATTTCAATGAGATATCCATTACTTTCTCCATGTGCCGATATCCATTACTTTTTCCATGTGCTAGAAACATTTTCATGAAGTGTTACCAAATGCAACAACTAATCTTATAAAGCTAATACATTTTAGGTGTGAGCTCTTAATCTCAGCAGATAGTGTGAATTCAAGGGTTGGTAGATTATGGAGTCAAGCAGATGGTCTTGTGAAGACATAATATTCTCTGTATACACAAAATGTTTAATAGCAGGCCTTTAAATTAATGTCACCATGGTGGTACACTTGAAGCCAGGCAGGAATCAGTGTTAGTGTGGTAGTGTTGATACAACAATAACAGCTATGTCTCTCTTCAAACTAGTCCAGCAAATCAATTTCAGAAATAAAGATATAGTACAAAGAGGATGACAAAGATGACTACGTTTCCCTTGTACTGACTACATCATTAATATCTCAGATCTTACTGAGTATAGTGCTAGGCCACAACTGATGTGGTGACAGGATACCTGGGCAAAATGTGAGAAATAATACCAGTGTGCTGTGGTGTAAAAAATGCATCAGCAGAAACATTTTAAGAAGTGGACTTATTTTTCCCTTATTTCTCTCAGAGGTTACCTGATTTCCTGGGGTCTCTAAGCTATGGAATACAGGGGAAAAAATAAAAACAATAATAAAAAAAAAAATCACACTTATAGTTAGTTGTCACTAAAACATGCTGTACTGATGGGCTTCATCCTATATAATTGGCAGTGTATTCCTTACACTGATGGCATAAGGTAGTGTTCCAACTTGATTCATTAAACTAGTAAAGGATAAGTCTGAAGAAACTTAATCCAGCCGTGTCTGTCAAAAGAAAAGATGATTTCTGGAGTATTGACTTGCAACGATTTTAATACCTTTTCTTTGAATAGTATCCTCTGTTTGTAGTTGTAGAAAAGATTAACAGATTTGTAAGACATGCAGAACTGCCCATCCTGACATACACATGATGTTCTGAATAATTTTTTTTATTTTAAAATCTAAACTGAATGTAATTTTCCTAGTCTTCCATATTATTTTTTTTCTCTTAACACTAGAAGATGAAGTACTGATGGTGAAACTCTTAAATCCAAGAAGAATTTTGGCAGTAAGAATTTGCCAGAGTTCGTATTTTATTTAAAGGAGTTTGAACTGTTGTAGTTATCTTGAATTGCTGTGTGACTAGACTCCAGGAAGGCATGTTTAGAAAGTGTGCACTTAAAAACAGCAGTTCCTTAAAGCCTGAATGTCATTAGAGAATTTGTGGAGAATATATTACATTCTGAATAGGGAGTTGAGACAGTACTCTCACAATACATGGGGAACAGTATACAGCAGTAAGAGCTGAACTAAAAGCTTCTGTTATGAAAACAGAACTGATACTTAGGAGAAAAAAAAAAAAAAAAAAAACCTACCTGGATATAATGTAGCAGCAGAGCTACTTAAGAGGTTTTCATCTTCCCTGAACTGTAACTAAAATGGTTTCAGATCCTCAATCCGATTGTTAGTACAGCTTCACACTGTGCTTGTATTGCTTGACTTGAGGAAGCTAAATATGTGGAAAAATGAAAGGAAATTTACTTCACTGTGTTCTTCTTGTGATCCTACATGTCACTATTATTAGATTAATGTGAATTTAACTGAGTATAGCATAAATGAATAGAAAATGATGAAGCTAATATCATCATAAAGTTGAGTGGGAACACAGGATATATGCCATTGGCTTTACACAGATGAAGCATGTGAAGTTTTGGGAGGTTTCACAACATATAAAGTTTAAATGGAATGATATGAGAAAATACTGTAAGCAAATGGTCCTTAAAAGTTTTCTAAGGCAGTACGGAAGGAAACTTTGAAAATACTGTGAGATCTTTACATTCTTTCAAAAATACAGAATGGGAAATGAATTTGAAAGGACACAAATCAAGAACAAATATATAGTCAAACATAAAACTGAGCACAGGAGAATTTAAATTTAAATAATTTTACAACACTTCTAGAATGGAATGAATTAGTGAATAATAACTGGTTTGATTGTAAAAAAAATTATAAAATAAAGGGTAAGAGAGGAAAGATCAATTACTATAGATGGTTAAAGGAACAAGAAAAAAAAAGTAGCAAATGTAAATATTACAAATTCTACACAGATACTTCCTGAACATCCTTACTAAGAAGGAAAATAACAATAAGAATGCGGATGTGTATAACAAACCCTTTAAAACAAAGCATGTGTAGTATGGATGTTCAAACTGACAAATGCTGTGAGCTAAGAACCAAGTCCTCTATTCCGTTTCTCTCTTTCTGATGATGATAAATGAGGCATGTTTCTCTCTATATATTTTTCTTTGAACTGGAGAACCATCTTGAACCACTTAGAGTTTTACAAGGTATGAACTGAAACTTAGCTTAATTATCTGTAAGCCTTTAATATACTTGTGCTCTACTTTTAAATGTAAGTAAGCAGATAAAATGTTAATCATTCTGTTTAAGAAAAAAAAGATTTGGTGAGAGATGACTGACATATCAGTTCTCACTGATTAGCTCCCTTGGTTTGCCATACTGACATTGGAATTTTTGCTGTAGGTTTTCTAAAATTAGATGATGGTGGAAAAGGACAACTTTAATTTTTTTTTTAATACAAACAAATTTATTCTGTGGTAACGGTGGGAGAGAGTTCAACTTAGAAATATTTTGTCTTGATACTATTTTTTAATATATCTTTATGAATGTCCCTGAACTCTCTTAATTTAGTTCATATATGCTGGTAGTCTTGGCTCAAGCTAGAGCATGATAAGACTGAGCCAAAAACACCAGACTTCAATACTCTGAGTAACTAATTATTTGTTGTTGTTGTTTCTTTTTGCCTGTGAGTGACGTCCAACCAATTTTCAAATGAACAACTTCATTAATAGCATTAGTAAATTCTGCACTTGAGTCAACTTGTTCACATGGAAGAATAACTGTTCCAGTACATGTAATAGGGGTATTAAGCTCAGCTGGATTGTTATAAGGCTATCAGCACAATGCAGTCAAGCAGGACATAGTAGAACCACACTTTCAAAACTATAATTGTTGAACAAAGCATTATTATTTATCTGAAAATAGGCTTTCCCTCAAAAATGGCATAACTACTATTGTAGTTAGAGCTGCAAATGTATACCCCATATGACTAATGGAGCACCATGATCAAGTTAATCAAAAGCAATTTTTTTCTTTTCCTTCTCTATTGTACTTAAGTTCTGAATCACACTCTGGAAACTAACTATAAAATAAAATGAAATAAAATTGGGGGGCATGGGGGTGTGATGTGAAGTGGAGGTATAAATTGAGGTTGATTCCAAACACCTGCCACTTCATAGAGTCATCATGGAGTGGGTTGGACTGGAAGGGACCTTAAGGATCATCTGGTTCTAAACCGCCTCCCAGGGGCAGGGTTTCCACCCACCGGCTCAGCTGTCCAGGGCCCCATTCAACCTGGCCTTGAGCACCTCCAGGGATGGGGCATCCACAGCCACTCTGGGCAGCCTGTGCCAGTGCCTCACCACCTTATGAGTGAAGAATTTCTCCCTCATATCTAACCTAAATATCACCTCTTTTAGTTTAAAAACCATTCCCCCCTTTGCCTGTCACTATCAGATCATGTTAAAATTCTGTCTTCAAACTCTGTCTCCCTCCTGTTTATAAGCTCCCTTTAGGTATGGCAAGGTATCACAGAGGACAACTCCTCCACCTCTGGGGATAATTTTGAAGTTTTCCCCTGCTGCTGCCTAAAGTGGCAGTGTTCCCTGGGTCTTCTCTGTCACTCAGAAGTACATCCTCTTCCCCATCAAATCTAATTTAAAGCTCTAGTGATCAGTCCAGGCAGCTTGCTTCCCAGAACATCCTCATCCCTTCTGATCAGTTGCATCCCATTCAGTGTCAGTATGTTTAGTCTCTTAAAGGTGTATCCGAGATCATAGTACCCCAAACCCTGAGCATGACACCATCCATGCAGCCAATCATTCAACTGATCCAGTCTCCTTTTTCTAACAGAGTCCTGGTCTCCAAGGGAGGATTGAAGAGAACACTACATGTGCTCCTAATCCCTTCAACAACTCCCAAGGGAAATAAAGTTTCCTTTAATATTTTTTTGTTTCCTTGTTTCAGCCTCCTTGACCCAACTTGCAGAAGCAGATAATAGTCCTCTGGCTTTATTAGAACTGACAGCGTCTTTTTTTGTTGTCTATTTTCAAGAGAAAGGCCACAGAAATGAGCCAAGGAATGGAACACCTCTCCTACAAGGTCACGCTGAGAGAGTTTAGGTTTTCAACCCAGAGAGTAGAAGGCTGCAGGGAGACTGGAGTGTGGCCTTTTAGTATCTGAAGTGGAACCATAAGAAAGAAGGGGATGGGCTCTTTAGCAAGGTCTGTTGTGACAGCACAAAGGGAAATAGTTTCAAATTAAAAGAGGGGAGATTTAGATTGGATACACGAAAGAAGTTTTTTTACAGTAAGGGCAATGAGACACTGGAACAAGTTGCCCTGAGGTGGTGGAAATCCCGACCTTGTAGACATTCAAGGTCAGGCTGGACCAGGCTCTGAACAATCTGTCAGTAGGCGCCTCTGTTCGTTGGAGGAGAGTTGGACTAGGTGACCTTTAAGGGTCCCTTCCAAATCAAATAGTTCTGTGATTCTATGATCACAGTCTGTATATAGATCCAGGATTGCACCATCTGAGGTATGGAATCCAGCACTTGCTCTTATTAAACCTTGTGTGGTTGGTGATTGCCTAGCCCTGCAATTTGTCAAGATCTCTTTAAAAGGCTTCTCTATTCTTGAAGGAGTCAATAGCTTCTCCCAAATTAAAATATAACTTGTTTCAGATGGGATATCTGGTTGTTCTCCTACACACCTCCCAGTATGGGGGGTCGTGTTCTAAGCCATTTGTGTGGTAATACTGTTCAGAAGATTGTTGTTTGTGTTTGTTTTTTTTTGGTTTGTTTGTTTGTTTGTTTTCTTTTTTTTAAAGGGAATCAGCTGTTTAAAGGTAATCTATCAAATGTTCTGATAGGGAAAGTACACAATTTCCTCTTCAAAAGAGGCACAGATCCAAGGTCCTGACTATTTGCAGTGATTAAGTCTAATGACTCAGATTTTAATAGGTATTGAACCAAGCTCTTCCCTTTGACTGTAGTGAGATTGTACAATTTGAACAGATGGCAATATTTGCCTTGTGTTACTCCAGCCTTGTTCCGAATTGTATGATTGCATTCTGAATAATTGTATTTCCCCTCTGTTTTTAGTTCAGCTCAGTATTCATTATTTCCTTACCTTTCTATGCAGCCTTTGTATTTAAGGAGTCTGAAATTCTATTGTATGGCTTGTATGGATAATACTTTTCTTGAGTTAAAATAGTGTTTTTATCTATAGCAATGCATCATATTCATTCATATTATACTAAGAATCTGTTTGAACACAACAGAAAAAAACAGTGCAGTCTTGAGGATCTTAAAGTACCAACTTTTCAGTTTCTGCCGATTTATACTTTTAAAATTCTTCATACCCTATTAACATAATCCCACAATAAATTGTGAAGTAGGGACCCTACCAAAGGTCCAAGTTTAACTTTTGTCTTTAGTTGATGTAATTAAGATCTGTATCGTTCTACATGGGATTTCGCAGAGATATTGAGAGAGACTACATTCCATTCCTTGCAGATGATGAGTCACTGTAGTAAGGAGTTGAGCTATATGCAGTATATTCACTGAATCTATTTCTCTCAATCTGCTCAGAAATTCAAAACATAAGTTCAGGGATTTCGGTGGCCATGATTAGAAAAGATACGTATCTTTAGTATTCTTACTTACTCCGCTTTTAAAGAGCTTTATTCTCTTGACTCCTTTACTAGGACTAAACCATCTACCTGAGGCATGTTTTGTTGTTTCTTAGGGACTATGCTAAGGTGGCTCATTTTTGTGCATTTTGCTCACAATAAACTTTCTGTAATGACAGATCCTCGCAGATAAGATAATGTTATTCCAGTGTGAATACAGCTCACGGGAAATGATGCAAGCGTGCTTTGAAGGAAATAAGCTATTTGATGTATTTTGCACTTCCTGTGTATGTTATGTGTAGGAGTAACTCTCTTGTACAGTGAAAACTAATAAAGAGGGAATTGATTGACTTCTCCTTCCACCAGTATGTTAACTGCTGTCAATAGTTAATGTTAGTAGCATTCATGCAGACTTGGTCAGACAGATCAATCACCCTGCTAATTCTTGGAAAGTAATTTGAGAAATGAAGAAAGAATATATGACATTTTAAGCTGAAATTTTGTCTGTTATGCATAAATGTGAAATGTGAGGACTTCAAAATGGTTACCCTTGGTTGAGTTTGTGCTGTCTCCAGTTTGAGCTGGTAAATTTTGTACCATACTGATACAACAAAAACTGTTGTGAATGGTTTTTACAAGCAAAAATTTTGTTTTAAATCTAGGTTGCCCATGCTTACTGTATTTGTTTTCCTTTTAAATGAACTATTTTCACTTTTCTCAAAAAAGTACTAAATAGTCCAAACTCTCTCCCAGTCAAAAGCTTCCTTGTTACTTTCTTTTTATTATAGAAAACAGAAAGTATTATTTTCTCTTTATTACTATGACTGAACATCCTGGGTTTTTTTCAGTCTCTTGTAGAAAATTGCTGTTTTCGTAATGTTACTAGCATGCTTGTCACTCTTATTTCTGTCAAGTACTGATGATGAACCTTGTTAAGATTTAGTTTCCATGTGAAAACAGTTAAGCTGTGGACTAGTTCACAACACAACAAGAGAAAGTCATTAATACTTCTGTGCAGAAATGGCCCATACAGTTAACGCATAATCAACCCCCAACCTTCCTTCCCCCCATCCCCAATTTCTATGCACATATACAAGTTTGGACAAAATGTAAAAATGAGAGTGCTCTTCACTTGGAAATGAAGCCTGATAAAACTGCAATATCTAGTAAAGGACTTAAAGAATTCTGTGTGCTTTCTGCTTGTAGGCAGAATAATTTCAAAGATCAACAACAAGGAAATGATGTTCATTCTTTCTGTTCTAAATGGGCCTAAATGCTAGTACTCCTTATCATGAATTATGTACATTGAACACAACAGAAATTTTCACTTCCCACCCATTTTTATATACCCTGTTAAGTTCAGTTCCTGTATATTTTTGTCTCGCTTTTTTATAATTGAGTACAATTTCACAAATAATTTGAATAGCAATCCCTAGATTTCCTCTAGGCATTATGTCTTTTCCTTATTTCCAAACAGTGAACAAAAAGCCTCTTTTATCTCATTATGACTATGCACAGTCAGCTTCAATTAATTCTATTTAGGAAGGATGTAACTTTCAACACCTGCTGCCGAAGAGGCTGAGCTCACTCAAAAGAGGATAAAGAAATTAATCAGTGAATGCACTCCCAACTGATGATCTAACATTATTGTAGGTTTTTTCCCTTTTTTTTCTCTCTTTCTCTCTTTTTCTCTTTTTTTTTCTATTTTTCTCTTTTTTTCTCTTTTTCTCTTTTTCTTTTTCTTTTTTCTTTTTTTTCTTTTTTCCTTTTTTTCCTTTTTTGTTGGTCCATAGTGTCTAGGTTATATATGAATTTTGGGTTTCTTTTTCAATTAATCTTTAAGATCAGTTTCTATGATTCAGTGCAATAACCAAACTGACAGGATATTGCTGTGAATATTGTTACGAAAGCTGATACTACTATCATCTGACAGGAGTCAACAACCAATATAGAAAAATATAGGAAGTTTGTATGATGTTTTTTCAAAGTTCCATATTTTTCTTGTGTTGGGAGTCCCAGACCTGGATGCAGAACTCTAGATGGGACTTCACAAGGGTAGAGTAGAGGGGGACAACCATCTCTCTCTCCCTGCTAGCAACCTCTCTTATTAGCCCAGTATACAGTTGGCCTTCTGGACTGCAAGAGCATACTGCTGGCTAATGTCCAGCTGTTTGTCCACTAGCACCCTCAAGTCCTCTGCAGGACAGCTTTCAAGGAGTTCTTCTCCCAATCTGTACACATATCTGGGATTGCCCCAACACAAGAGCAAGAGCTTGCACTTGCCCTTGTTAAATCTCATTTGATTCACGTGGGCCCATTTTTCAAGCCTGTCCAGTTCCCTTTTCATGGTGTTCCTCCCCTCTATTGTAACAACTGCACCACTCAGTTCAGTTTCAGTAGCAAACTTGCTGAGGGTATACTTTGTCCCACTGTGTCACTGATAAAGATGTTAAAGAGCCCTGGTCTCAAGACATACCCCTGGGGGACAGCACTTGTCCACCTCCACTTGGACGTGAAGTCATTGACAACAAACTCCTGGCTGTGATCATCCAACCAATTATTTATCCAATGAATAGTCCACTCTTCAAATCTATCTTTTTAATTTAGAGATAAAGATGTGGTGTGGGACCCTATTAAAGGCACTAAAGAAGTCCAGTAGCCAAAATCAGTTACTCTTTATCTACTGATGCTGTCACTCCTTCTTTGAGTTTTTAGAGTTGTAAAAATAGAAAACATTAATAAAATGTGAGAAAGCTGTAGTATTAACAGTATGTAGTAATCTAGGGAAGATCTTGTCATATTTCATTAATCTTTAGTTTAAAATTAATACAAAACTGATTAAAATACATAACCAGAAGACTTTGCCCAACTCTCTTGAAGCTGATCAGCCTTGATCTCAAGGTGCTTTTTCTCTTTGAACAATAAATATGTCTGTCTGTTTACCCATGTGTTTCTTTCTGTACAGATAAAGGCAATGCTATTTTGGAGCACACTAGCTACATTCTGATCAAGTTAAAAAGAATGATAGCTTTGTGAAAGAGGAGCATAGGTTATCTTTTAGCATGTGATAATTTGATGTAAATGCTTCACAGGGGGATTGGAAACAACAAGATTTCAGATCTCCAATTTTACAGTTAAATGGATGATATATATCAGTTTCTAAAAGCATGTAAGAGCCGATAACTTGATAGAACAACCTATATGCTGACATTTGCTGCTTGTTCTGAGGCAATCAAGTGTTAACTGTTCTTATGCAAAAGAAAAAAGAGAGATGAGGGAATCTGAGAACTGGAATTAGAATCCAGGCTGAATTCAGACACAGATAATCTACTTGTATTTTCAGAGAAGTACAGATTAAAGGCAAAAACGTGATCAAACCATTATATTTGGAGATATGTCAAATCCTATTTTTTGTACAGTTATTCATACTGTCAATTAAATTTTGAAATGAAACTTGGAGAAATAAATGTCTAAACATATCAGTGTTGAGATTAGAGATATAGTATTATAGAAAGTGGATGTGTGGTACTGATCATAGTGGCATCCCTTGGAAATGCTCTTAAATTATCTTGGACAAAAATGACATATTGTTAAACATTGCGAAATAACACAGAATATTAATCACTGTATTCTTTTGCTACTTTTATTTAGAATTTAATCAGAATATTTTAAGAGTATCTTGGTGCTCATTGCAGAGCTGCTGATTCAGAACTGTTTCTGAGTCATGATATCAATTGTGTCATTAAAAGCTTTGAAATCTGGAGTTTTTCAGTGTTACCATTATGGATATGAATACACATGAACATATTTTGAGTTATTTTTTGAAATATAAATGCAGGCTTTTGACTCCATGGTCTATGCCTTTTAGAAACTTAATTGCTAATATATATTTGTTTCTCATTTTGAGACTGCTCTCTTTTCTTGGGAGCAAAAATACATGCCTCTGTCCATCAACTCTTCCTTTAAAAGTGCACAAAGCCACGGGACACTGGAGTGAGCTCAAACTTAGAACATTTTCCATGAAGCCTTTGCAGAAGTTCTGTTCATGCATCAGTTGCTTATTTATGAAAAACAGGAAAAAAAAAATCATCTATGACCAGTTTTCATTGCAGAAGTTTCATAGGGCTCAAACTGCAGTTCTGGAATGAAAGTTATATGCAGCATGTTTCTAAGCCATCTCTGTTTATATTGCTTTTCCATACTAGTAGCATGCAACTAACTGACAGTGGCACACAAACTGGAGAAATACATTAAGATAAAGAAATGTCCTTGTTTGTGATTAGAAGGAAAGTTGTATGTAATGTCTTATTGTTCATAAAGTGTCACATAACTTTTTAATGGAAGAATTTCACGGTAGCTAAGAAAATGATATTTGTGTGTATCCTAAATACGGGCTATAACAATATGCATGAAATAAAATCGGAATAAATTTTGTTCAAGGCATGCAAAGCAGAATACTACTCTTTGTAGTTAAACATTTTAAGAAGTAACAAATAAGCACATGCAGAAAACAGCTTCAAAAATTATTTTTTGTTATTTGCATTTATTGCATTATAACATCAATCTAGAAAGGTGTTTAGAGTATTTAAAAATCTGTTGGGTTTTTTTTCGTTTTTTTTTTTCAGCCTGCTGGTTTGCCACGTTAGATTCTAAAGCTAGAATAGTGCCTGGATAAGCAGACAGATGCAAAAAAAAATCTGCAAATCCAGTTTAGATATTTAAAAGTGTGTAAATCACACTAACAGCTGGGTTTAGTTAGATTAAGTGAAGATGCACTATGCATTAATTAGATTTACAGTTTATAACAGTACTTAGAATAAAATAACTATTATTATTTTGTTTTGCTATTCTGTACCTGTATTTCAAATCTTAAATACTGTTTTTATAATTCAGTTGTGACAACATTAAGACAAATTACAAGCAGTGATAGTGGTGCAAAGGAAAAATAATGGAGATCCTGGGAAATGAACTTCATTGAGGAACAAGTAATTGTGCTGTGCATATGAATGTTGTGCCTGCAGATTCTGTGCCTGATGGTTTTGGAGAAAATGAAAGATGTTTGATGTAGATTGTCAATTGCATGACAGTAGAAAAGACTGATTGAAAGGAAGTTGGCATGGAAAATGGTGACTGAAAAGTCTGATCCTTAAATGTACCTTTCTGACAAACCAGATAATAATGTATTTGTTGTTCAGTACAACCTCAAAGAAGTCTTAGGCTCGGTTATATGAGGAGTGATGACCAGTTAGTTACATGTCATTGTGTCTTGACATAGAATCATATAATGGCTTGGGTTGGAAGGGACCCCAAGGATCTTCAGTTTCCAACCCCTCTGCTACAGGTAGGGCCAGCAACCTCCAAATCTGGTACTAGGCCAGGTTGCCCAGGGTCCCATCTAACCTGGCCTTGAACACTTCCAGGGATGGAGCATCCACCACCTCTCTGGGCAGCCTGTTCCAGCACCTCACCACTCTCTTGGTAAAGAACTTCCCACTGACATCCAGTTTAGACCTTCCCTCCTTGAGCTTAAAAGCATTCCCCCTTGTCCTATCACTGTCTACCCTTGTAAAAAGTTGATTCCCATCCTTTTTGTAATCCCCTTTTAAATACTGGAAGGCTGCAATGAGGTTTCCTTGCAGACTTGACTTCTCCAGGCTGAACAAGCCCAGCCTTCAGCCAGTCTCTTGTGCTCTCAGAAAAGCATCTATAAAGAGTAGCCAGCTGACAACATGTGATGTGACAACACTTGGCATGATGACACAGGATGTCATATCAGGTGATTCACCATTCAAGAAAAGGAATATGATTAAATTATATAATAATTTTACATGCTATAAATATGTAATACATACCATATGTTTAACATATTTATTGTAATATTTCTAAATTTTACATATTATATGTCAGAATATTTTAAGGATTGAAAATAAAATATTGCATACTTTTTCAGACTCTAGAGGATTTTTGACTAGAATAGGGATGTTTTAACACTCAAGACACAAATTTGAGTGACGTGTTATTGGGTATCAATAGAACAGTCAGAATCAGAGAATAAATATTACTCCAACCTCAGGTTACGTAGGATAGACTTGAAGGCATCATATAAAATGATAAACTTTAGGGGATTAACTAGGATTTTAAGTTGGAACTTCAATGTGCTCATTTCCTTCTTCCTTTTAGTCTCTGTATTTTAAGATTAGTATTATAGGTATTAGTATTTTAAGATTAGACAGTATTTTAAGATTAGCATTACCTAGGAAAACATCCTTCCCCTTCTCAGTAAAAATATGGATCAGCACATTTATGAAAAAATTGTATTTTGACACCAGAATGGTGACATTTTTTATTGGGGATGGTTCTAAAAAGTGCCTGAGCTCATAAAATCTACATAAAACTAAATTAATACATGTCTGCTGGATAAGATGCTTTCACTGTATATTGAGAGCACCATTTTAAAGACCAGTTCCCTTAGATTATGTGAGTGCTACTACTCTGATTTACCATTCTGATTATTAGATTAGCATTTGGGAATTGTCATTCTCTGCCACTGACTTTGCAGTAGAGCTTGGATCAAGCAATTCTACTCTGGACCTGTTTTTCCCCTTCCGCATTTTCATAGAATCATAGAATGGAAGGGAACCAAAAGATCATCAAGTTCAAACACCCCTGCCACAGGCAGGGCCACCAACCTCCAGATCTGGTACTAGACCAGGCTGCCCAGGGCTCCATCCAACCTGGTCTTGAACACCTCCAGGGATGGAGCATCCACAACCTCTCTGGGCAGCCTGTGCCAGCACCTCCTCATTCTCTCTGTGAAGAACTTCCCCTGACATCTAATCTAAACCTTCCCTCCTTGAGCTTAAAACCATTCCCCTGTCCTATCACTTTTCTCTTTGTCTTTTTAGTTTCTTGTCTTTATACTATGAAGTACTCCTCATTCTACACTTGATAATATCTTGAACAGCTGAGTTTTAAATTCAAGTGTAATTCCCATCATGAAAAGTTAAATCTTGATTCTGTTCAAGATGTGTAACAAAGTATTTTACTTGAATGGAGTAGTTCTTGTGCCATTGCTGTATGTGGGCCATTTGGAGATAATGGGCAAAAAGAGTCAAACTTTTAACAAGATCATAGCATATGTTGCTTTTTATCTTGATTAGTATACTTACACAATGAAAGGATATAAGCAGCTTATGTATGTATATCTTCAACTAAACTAGCACATTTTAGGTGCTTCTGGTCCTTCTAATTTATCCTCTGGCTTTGTAGTATGGATTATGTTAGTATTACCTATGTAAGGTGGAGACCCACTGTGTTTTGGTACCGAATTTTCCATGAGTTTAGGAAGAATAAATGTCAGCTTGATAATATTAGAAAATTATACAGGGGCTCAGTTTCTCTCTATGTCTAAATTTTTATGTCCTTTCTTTGCTATAACTCTGCTCATCTGAATAAAAAAATAATCTGTTTAAAATTTAGATTTCTTTTTCACTGATAAATGGTAGAACCTTCCCTGTAATAGAAATGAAGCTATGTATCAATAACTTGTGGTGCCTTATAGTCTTGCTATCTTTCCAAAGTATTTTGATTCACAAGGGTGGACAATAACAATAGTTAACCATTTTTTTATATTAAATAAAGTAAAGTAAATCATAAATATATTATTTGTATCCTTCAGGAATCTGCTTTGTGATCCTGTTGTTCATATTACTTATCACAGCAAGGTCAGAGAGGAGGCTGTGTATCCCTTCAGGCATTTTATCTCATTTTAGAATGGAAGCTGATAATAAATCATCCAGAGACACTTTTATGCCCATTTTCTCATTAAGGTACTGTTCTGCCAACTAGCCCATTTTTTAATAGCCAGCCATTTATATATTTTTAAGCGTGTTCTAAAATATTTTTCTTCCTTGAGCTCAGGGTCAGAGTCCATGAAATGCACCTGCAATCACTGACTGGTATGCGGCTTCATCTGGGAGATAACTGAACTTCAGGATAATTTACTGCTAGCATTTGATGTACTCTTATGGTAGTATTGCTCCTGTATCTTTGCATATTTTAGTTTCAGCTTTTGAAGTCCTGCCCATACAGATGTTTGAATAGTGCTATGTTTAATGTGGACCATACAGAAGTGGTTCAACTTCCTGTATTCTACAGTCCTTTTATTCCTGCTTATGTATAATAAGTGTTGTTAACAAATTTAATTTTTGTTTATTTTTCCTTTTTTTTTTTTTTTAATAAACTTTTTCCAGCTTTATTGATAGAATTGGTTGGGAAGAGCGCATAAAGTAAGTGACTGTATGGTCTACGGACCAAGTTCTTTGCATCATAAACAAATTAAAATAAAAATCAGATTTAATCAAGCCTCATGAATGAATAATCAGGTTGTACATTAAATCTTAATTACTTTTTCTAAAATATAACAAAATGATTTGAAATTGTGGTTGCAGTGATGCTAATGTAAGTGCTGCATTACTTAGACTATTATTGTTACTCTTCTTGATTTCTTTTATTTCATTATCTTTTATGCATCAAAGTGTTTACATATATATTTTTTAGCAGAATTGCATGGAGAGAAAACATTTCAGAATCTTACGAGTTTGAACCCTTTGATATGCTTTCTTGCACTAGAAGGCAACACAATGGTCAAGCTAATTCAGTAATGTTTAAAAATATATTTGCTCTTATGCTACAATTGCAAGTATTTCATGCATCTGATCCTACAAATGCGTATCTTCTTTGCTATTGACCAAAAGAGCATTTAGCTGCTTTAGAAAAGCAACATCTTCTAGTGACTCCTGAAGATTAATTGAGGTGTTCTCACTTGGAAAAAACAAACCTAACTTTACATATGACTGTATCTTGAAGTTATTTTTTAGCTGGAGCTTTGATATATTGTTGAAATTATTTATAAAATGGTCTTTAAAACTGACACTATAGTTTTCCGTTAAATCTCTATTTTGACATCTTTCCTTAGGGAAAGGAACAGCTTATGAAAAGTACAAGCCCACATAAATAAACAAGACATGCACTGGAAGGACACCTTGATTCAACACTATTTTCTGGGCCTGGATAATTTTTTCCTTTTTCCCTTCCCCTCCCTTTTCCGTCCTTTTTCTTTTTTTTTTCTTTTTTTTAAAATTTTTTTTAATATTATTTAAAATGAAATTTGTGAAATTTAAATGAAGGCTGAAATTTCAAGTATTTCTTTTAAATACTACGTATAGATTATAAAAGAAAATAACCAAGAAGTTACTTGTAAATGATAGAAAATGTCAATTTAAAGCAAATAGTAATGAAATGTATAATATGCAGCAAAATGTAAGATTATTTTCATCATTAATGTATATATTATATTTTAATCATAAATTGCAGGAAAAACATTTTTTCTGGAAGACAGTTATGTTCAACCTAAAGAGTGTTGAGCATGACTACTATAGAAAGTATTTTTTTTTAATTTGTTTTATTGTTTATTTGGTTGGTTTTAGTAGTATTTTTTTCATTTTTGTTTGTTTGTTTGTTTCTGAATAGTCACTTATGCCACTAAAAATGCCTATCTGGATATGACCTGGCTCAAGCTTGATACATCTTACTAAACTACTGGTTATCTAAATGACAATTAAAAGTTGCGCTCAATGCTGGTGTTTTCATCAATACATCTATCAAAAAGAATAAGGAAACCCAGAGACATAACTTGATTTTACTATCAAATATGCATATACTTCTCCAGAAAAAGATTGCTTGTGACATACCTACAGATACACATGCTTTTCCTGTAGTTGCTGAAATGTAAATATTAATGGTTATAATGACATATACGACTGTGCCTCTGGACAAACAGGTAATAGTTACCAGCTAAAACAAGCCTCTGATTAATGCACTTTAAAAAAGTATATGGGCTGTAATTGATTCCTAGTTTACTTTAAATACTATCACTGAAAACTTTCTGATAAGCAGAAGGAAGATACAAATGCTTTTTTTCCATTCTTAGGAAAACTATTTACTGAACACCTGTAACACTCTGTCTGAGAAAAGAAATACAGAGACTCTTAGTGAAATGTAAAGTGCGTATACAGAGTGCCTATTCTATCCAAATCACTGAAGACTTTTTTAAACTGTTTTTCCTCAGGGACTTTTTCCATTGTCCATTAAAAAAGTTAATGCCTTAACTTTGAATTTTTTGCAGTCTATGTTGTCATTCCTAATTTTCTTATATTAAGTCTTTTGATGAGAAAGACCTGAGGTCTTTCTTTGAGAAGAAAAGTTCATCACCATAGATGCTTCACTCTAATTTGCATTAGACTAGTCCAGAGCTGACTTTCTGGGCCTCCCTTAAAGTAGTGTATATTTTCCAAACCCTTAAAGGTAATGAATGTTGCCAAGATAATATTGCTCAAGGTAAGAAGTCTGAATCCATAATTCATTATGTATTTTATGGTATCCTTTTGTAAATTATAAATGTCAGGGAAAAAAAATCCTGTTCATGACAGAACTCTTCAGAATTAAAATTTCCTTCTGCAAGGATTTATTCTGATTTTCGTGACTTCATGGATCATCATACTTCTATTTATTAGCTTTTCCCAATTCATGTGTATTTCCTATTTTTAGTGGTTCTTTACAATGACAACTCAATTGATGTAAAAGGATAATATTGAGTTATATAGTGTTTTCAGTGTATTTTAGAGTTCTATTTCATTCCAAGGATGAAAAAGTGTTTATACCTTGGAAAACGCTATTTCTTTGCACCGTGTTATTGCATTTAATTTATTAATGTATTGGGGTTTTATTTGTTTGGTTGTGGATTTTTTCATTCCCCCTTTCTTGTGGAGAGTTCTGCTTTAGAATTATTACATGCATTTTTTATTGCATTCTTTTTTTATGACATTCCTCATGGAGTATTAAATGCTGTATTCTTAATTGCTAAGACAGCTTCAGTTTATGCTGTTGTAGCTTTCCAATCTCAAGTTTTGTAAATCATTAGTTTTATGTCGATCTACTTATTGTATATGGAGTTTTTTTGCCATTTATGGCATAAGAATTTAAATATAATATGTCTGAACTGCTGTAAATTCCTACTGTTCCTACTTCCACATTTAAGACTTCCAAGTTCAATATTTGTTCTGTTCAATGCAGATTGATTAACCATATTTTCTGCTTTTCTTTATGCAAGAAAGCAGTGTTTCCAAAAAATGGATTTTAGTCTCACTGTTCAAACACATCAACTCAGTATTTCACTGATAAATTACTTTTGCTTTTTTTTCTCTTATGAATGTGAAGTGTTTCTAAGTGCTTTGTGAGCCTTGTCTATTTCACTATAATGCTTTATGACTGTAGAAGTTTTAATTGCACATCACTTTGCTAGAACCTCTGTATTTTGCTATTGTCACCTAAAATAGACTTGGTTATTGATATTTTCTTTTTCCAGAGAGACTATTTCATCACATCTTCAAAATTCTGGTGGCTTTTATAATAAACTAATTGGTTGCAAAGCACTTCTAAACAACCTGGCACCAAAAGTCTCTTTTAGGATCATGGTTCAACAGTAAGCTAGTACATGAGGATGTAAATAATACCAATTTATTTCTTCTCAGCCTTTTACCTTGGCTTTGTTCTAGAATGTATGCATGTTCTCCTTTCAGAAACCATAAGTCTGAGCATGTATTCGTTCTCATATTTTGACAGTGAGACAAGAAAACTCTGATTCCTTCATTTTATTTATATATCAATATTTTTCACTGGTATTTCTTTTTCTGTATCTTTATGGTAGTAACAAAATGGTTCTTTATTGTAGAAAAGATAACAGCAAATAATGTCTGCACTGAAGTTAACCTCTTTTTTTTTTTTTTCCTT